>JAUZNJ010028694.1:0-15902 GCA_034780135.1 Jordanella pulchra | reverse complement strand
TCTATGTCCTTGCCCCCTAATAGGGCATAAGATATTATTGGACGGAGAGAACGTTTGCTATTTTTGTACCTACAGAGGTTCAATCCTGAATATAAGAAGAATTTGGATATACTATGGAGATGTAGCCTCAGCAGTGGGATTCCAAGCTATGTTTGATTTGACAAAGAAGCTGTGGAACAACTCCGAGTGTCCTTCAAAGAGGAGGGAAAATCTTTTTTACACAGTAGAGTCAGTAGTTATGCTATATCAGAACTGACGTACAGATTGAATCCCTTCAAAGAAGACTGAATGCTTTAAATAAATTAAAAGGTGCTTCAACAAAATAGCATTTTAAGGGTGCGCACACCAACCAGGTTACTGTGCAGTTCTATTATTTGGTATCTGCTGCCCTTAAGAAATTTCTTTCAAAGTTAAAGTGTAGTTGATATGAACAGCATTAATGGTGATACAAGTATCGAAATCACTTCTTGATCTATCTTTGATGCCACAAAAAGTGATGTTTTACACATTTTACAATTAAAGATAGTGAGAGTGATTCTAACACTGTTTGTGGTCTTAGTGTTAGTTTTGCTCCTGATGCAGAGATATTAAATTTCAGTACCCATGCCCAAGTGTGTGCCAATGACCAGGTCATCAGAGCTACGTCCCCTAACACTACTCCTGTAAGTGGTCCCTGTCACCCTCATGGAGCTGCTACGGCGGTGGGGCTCAGGGGCAGCAGACTCAGGCTCCGGAGGAGGAGGGGGAGGAGGAGGAGGTGGTGGAACTGAAACACAAATACAGTTCATGCAGAGGAAGAGGAAAAAGGTTGGCAGGATCGCAGCACATTAGCGCATCACTGATTTACCTCAAGATTCCTATCAGACTCCAAAAAAAATGTCTTTTTGAGTCAATATCCTGTAAATTTCAGGATAAATATCACAAACCTGGTACTTTATATCCAAGAAATCGTGAAATTTTGTTCTGACAGTGTTCCTGTTCTTCATAGGTCAGCAGCTGGTAAACAAACTGCCAGATCACCTGTTTGGCTGGAGTATCGAGCACCGGAAACACATCAACGATCAGCGTGTCGACGTTCCTGTGACCAAGAAAACACAGGCAGGGTGAGAGAGGGGACCTGCTTGTCCAATCATAGGTCACATTGATTTAGAGAAAAATAAGGAGAGTTTAGCTTAAACTAAGGGACTAACTTGCAGACATGTGAACAAAAACATGAGAAACAAATGAGTTGTATAAGATTTTTTTTTAAATTTCTGTTTTAATTTGATTTAATTCAATTCAATTTTACTTTATTGATCTCCGAAGGGAAATTCAGTTTCAGTACAACCTGTCCAGTGGAACATGGTGTCCAAGATCATTACATCAATAAATCCTAACTTTTGATTTATGGAAATATTTTAAGTAAAGTATGACAATACTCACCTTTTGCACAAAATGTTCATTAATAAATATAAGAAGTTTAATTATAGTACAATCTTAAATTAAAAAGTAAGATAGTATATAATAAGTAAGATAATACATAATATCAAAGTTAAAGTTAAAATCTATATTAATATTTTTTAGAATATAAATATGGAGAAAATATAAAAATATATTGTCTTTCAAGATCTCTGGCCCAAATTTACCAAATTCTCAATTTGGTATGAGAATCATAAGGTATAAATATGAGTTTAAAAAATATATAAAGTAAATTAAAACACAAATTATTTGGAAAATAAAACAGAAAACCAAAAAAGTGAAGAAAAAAAATTGAATTAAAAATCATTTGAAAGTAAAGACCCAAAAAAAAAAGAAAAAAATGTGAATCAACAGACAAAGATCCATCAAATTTGTTTAATTTTTGCTTAAACAAATGTTTTCTCCCAAGATATTTTTGTGTTGTTTAAATTCCTGTTTTGTCTTTTTACTTTTTTGTGCCACAAGTTGCAGTGCTTGACACTCTGGGTCCAGCGCTAAAAACCCCCTGAGCATCTTTTAACCTCTAAGTCTAACATCCATCACATTAACTTTTATTATTTCATGCGATGAATCACTTGAACTTATTTATCCAGTTACTTCCCACTTCTCCTCTTCTTCTCTGTTTCAGCTCACCTGTGTTGAAAGAAGTTCTCCAAAGCCTTGCAGATGGTATACCTCTCCTGGATGGTAAGCAGATGTTCCAGCTGTTGTCCAAAGGTGCGCCCCTGAACCCTGATGCTGGGAGGCAGGATGTCAGCCACCCACTGCAAGGAGACAAGCACCGGAGAGCGTGCCCGCTCTGTGGAAACACCACCTCCGGCAAGGTCCTGCTCAGCCTGGGGAAAAGTAGGCGGGCCTTCCTCCACAACCAGGGTGGGCATGGCTCCGCTTCCTTGGAGCATAGACACAACCTTTTCATGAGAAGAAGTCCTGCAGCCAAAAGAATTGTACACAAAACAAGACACTATGTAGAAACATAATAAAATTGCTTTTGACTTGTTTGGAACAGTTTGATAGAAAACAGAAAAAGAACACAGTATTCACTGAAAAAGCAGCAGATCTTTTTATGCTTTATTTATTCTTGAAATAGCAACTGAGTTGTGACATGTTCTGCACTCTCAGAAGACAAACACTTCTACATTCTTTTATCTACATCCTTTTTATTCTTTGTCTTTAAAGCTAAGTTATTTTTAGACAAAAATGGGAATATGAAGTGTGGCAACTGTTGGACCCACAAACAGACACTCTAACAGCTAAATATGTTAAGATCTTTAAAATAGTTTATCTTATATTGAATTGTTTTTCAGTTTGAGGGAAAATGTGTTTATAAACAGTAGGATAATATCTATAGAATCAACTTAAGCAGGAAGCTAACCTCATGTCCAGTCCATTAAGGAACAGGATCCGATCTCCTGGTTTTAAACCTGCTTTGTCTGCAGGGCTTCCTGCAGAGCAACAAAAACATAGCAGGGATGACATTTCCCAACTGACCATCACTCAACAAATGTGTTGCATCATAAATATGTAACCAATTTCTTCTTACTGTTGTTGTAGTTAAAAAAACAACGTAAAAAAAGATTAAAACTTACCAGGAATGACTGAGTCAATCCACACTGGAGCGTGGCCTCTCAGTGTGAATCCAAAACTCATGTTGCCCTTGCAGACTCTCACTGTCCTGTGGATATCAATTTCAGGTTATCTTAAAGACTGGCTTTAAATGGAAAATGTGAAAAGTAAATGAATTATAAAATAATAATAATAACAGATTTTATATATAGGCACCTTTAACACTATCAGGGTCACCTCACAGTATGACAGCGTTAAATTAGCCTTAATGTGTCGTTATAGTAATAAATAATAAGCTGCAACACGTTTAGATATATTAATTACTCTTTCATAAACACCAACAACTGATATTCACATGTTATACTTTTAATTATTTTCGGTTTATAGTTTGTTTGTGTTTTTGCCATTTCTTAAGTCATTTTTATATAAAAAAAAACAAAGTTAAATTGCCTTTAATCATAACTTTCATATGTCATGGCCTCATGGCACAGGAAATGTTAGCATACAGCATGGGTTTAACACCCCCCTTAAATACCTCTACTAATAAACAGACAGTGTATCCATTACATGGAAGATTTAACGTAGGCAGTTTAAAAAAATATAATAAATCTGGCTGGAATTTTCCAGGAAGGATTTTTTTTTTTTTTACTTTTTACAGTTTTTGTTTAACATGTCCAGAGTTTACTTCATTAGAAAGATGGATTTATTATTTGAAACATTAGAGTTAATAAGAAGTCAATTGTTGATTTGGTAAAAAGGACACTACATTACATTTTGACAGAGTTAGCCAGTCTAGCCTCGGTTACAGCCTGAGAAGCTGTTGTGTCTTTTTTCTAGATGAGTGGCCAGATGTTCTTCCCTCACTGATTTCCCATAAGAACCCAGCTTATCGCTTCATACAGACCTGCAGTTGGTGGTGGTGCCACCAGAGTGGCCAGCTATGAGGGAGGTGGTCTTGCGCATGCCTCTGGCAGGAGGCACCCCGCCTTCCTCTGCGTGGGTGCGTGGCACTGAGCTGGCCCTGGTAGAGACAAGGAGGCGCTCGGGGTGGTCTTCGCTCCTGCTGCGGCGGAGGTGGCTGCGGCTGGGGTCGCTGAAGCTGCGGCCCTTTAGCCTGCTCATCAAGCTCTGAGAGACAACCTCGTCGAAACGCTCCCGGTGCTTTTTGGGAATGAAGATCCTGGCAAACATTGTGGAAACACACACACACAAATAATCAAACGGAGGACAAAAGCTCAAAATTCTAACATGTTAACATTTCAACTCAAATCCCCTTTAAAGTTTGAGTTAATGCTTCCAAATTTCTTCAGGCCTCCGTTAGAAACCAAATAGTCCATAAGATTAATGGAAGAACAAAAAGAAATTAAAGAAACTAGTCCAACATTGAAAAAAGAGTGCTCATGCTTGCGAGCAATGGGCTTTGTAGTGAGATCCCAGCAGCTGTAGGTAAAAGTGTACAGAATCAGTGACTGCTCACAGCTACTAATCCAAAGAAAGGAGGGAGCTCAGTGGTACGTCTGGGAGAAAGCGCTCCGCTCTCTCATGGATGATATTTTTTTCTACGAATATTCAACATTTTGCTTCTCTTACAGTAAAGAAAACTAATAACTGAAGCAATAACAGGGCATTTGAAACTGTGATATTTGGAGTGTTGAATAAGGCTCCTGTAAACTGACTCATACTGTATCTTCTGTGCAGCAGATTAGATTTATTCAGAAAAAAATAGTTTGTCTAAAATGGAAAAAGATAAGGAGGTTTGCAACGGATTCCTCCAATGCAGAACAAAAAAAGACAAACTTTTCAAATCTCTTTTATGACATTTTAATTCCTACAGGACAATTCATCATCCCCTAACAACTGAAACAAAGAAATCTCCTTTCACAAGGAATGCATATTTTCCCTTATTTACAGTACTATCTTCAACAGCATTAGCAGGATATAAAAAAACAGAAATAAAAATTGAATGAATGGCCATACGCTGAATGTAAAATGTAAAAATATCCTGGACCTCATTTATAAAACATTGCATGGAATCCATGGTGATGTTTTTTAAAACGTGCACACTTACACTTTAATCAGTTTTCCTTTGTAGGTTACAGCTGTACCTCTGAGTTTGCATCCAAGGCTCCACCTCATGTTCGGCCCTCTGCACGCCCACATTCAACCATGATTGGTTTATGCAAAGCACCACTGATCAGTGTTTTTTAATGGTTACCAACGGCAACAACACAGAGCAGAAAAACTGCAGTTTAACTTAGGCACTGGTGAGTGAGGTGGAAAGTCACATAAATATATTTGGTAGTCACCCTAAAAGGATGTATTAGACTACTAATGACACCAACAGAGTCTGATTTATGAACTGTACTTTATGGATGAATTCACCAAATAATTTTGTTCCTCAAAGGTGGTTCAGGCAAATAACCCCCCAACACTAACCTAGTCAATTAATTGCTGATTATGTTGAACACCTCTGGGGTAATCTGTGCTGGTAAGAGCTGATAGGAACCACAGAGTCGGTAACAGAAGTCATTTAAAAAAGAAAGCAGAACATGATAAGAGTTAAATTCACATAAAAATGACCTTATTGGAGGAAAATAGCTGAGTCAGAGTCAAGAGTCCAAAAAAATGAAAGGCTTTAAATAGGTGCTGCCTTCACAATGACAAACATTAATGGATTTTTTTACAAAACAGAGTCTTGGTCAAAATTTGGTATTATGTTAGATGCTAAAGAAGAATGAATACTGAATTTGAATTAAAAAGTGCTTCGGCAAAGTCTTCACTTAAGCCACAAATTAATCATTTTCCTTTAAATAGACTGACTTGTTTTAGTTATGCTGCTAAGTATACATTTTACCGTATATACTGAAAAATATTAGAAATGATTAACACGGTCAGAGCTTTTCAAAGCACTAAAAGCTGAAGCTTTAAAAGAGTTGTGTTGTGTTGTGCTTTAACATTTTTCCAACTATAGACCATTCAACACTTAAAGCCAACTTGAACATCACATAAGCTTATTTTAATTCATATTCCTTTTTAAGTGTTGCAACACAACCATACAAAAACATATAGTTTGGCATCAATGCTAAAGTTTTCTCCTTTGCAAAATATGCAATCTTTAAAGGGATCTTTATATAACTGCTGATTCACAAGGGGGTATTGTGCAGACTGACACCTACCTTCTCCCTATAGCCTCACTCTGCAGCAGAAATGCTTACAGCAATTAAATAAAGCATAAAAAACTGTTTGTAGGATGTACTCTACAGTATTTGCTGTTTTATAATCACAACACTATGTTCTCCGTTGCATTCAAGGAAAAATCTTGTAAATTACAAACCATGGGAAATGGTGTATAAGTAGGTGACAGTGATTAAGTGCTTTGTGCACTCTGTCAGAAAAAACAGTCACTTTCCCAATGGGATAGTCATCAGCCTCGCCATGCTGCAAAGTTATCTTCATGACCTGTTTTAATGTAATAACAGGAAGACGTCTTAATCAGTGAGACGCAGATGTGGGGAAATGAGCTGCAGAATCTAAAGGAGCCACAAGGACAGAAAGAGATACAGCACAGAACTAGAGCTCTTTCTAGGCCGGGGTCATGCAGCTATTTGAAATGAATCCGCGCCGTGTGTAGTTTACAGTTTATGTAGGTCATATAACTTTCCCTGAAAACACTTATATCCCTGTGGCCGGGGCAAGAAAGTAAAGGAGCCCACTGGACCTTCCTTAAATTTTGTACATCAAGATGGTGATGGATGACGTGGGAGGACTAAATGCTAGCACATCGACTTTCTGATACAAGCGGGTTCTCTGTGAAAAATGAGTTAATGTCACATCTTATAAAGTCTTTACTTGTATTTCACTATCAATACATTTCTATTATCTTTTTCAACAAGCAGCAAAAATTTCAATACGTAAAGCAAGCATGACAAGACTTAATATAGAGCAAGAAAAAATAGACCATCCTTTCTTTATCGTGTAAAAGACATCCCAGAACATCTACAGTACATACAGAGAATGTCTCCAGGGTTGTGCCACTTCCACAGTTACTCATGTTAAAGCCTCATTTAAAATAGTCTTAAATTAACACACAACAGCGCAGTATGTGAATGTGAATAAAGGTTTTGGGGATAGTTGCTAAGTTATAAAAAAAATAAATAAATCCAGGATATCATTGTTTACATAAGTATTCACAGCCTTTGCTAACTCTTTGTTTATTCACCTTTGGTAGTAATTCCAGACTCAAGTATATTTGAATATGATGCCACAAGCCAGAACAAGGCAAGTTTATTTGTATAGCACATCTCAGTACAAAGACAATATTGGGTGGTTTCCATCAATTTAACAATAAATTTAAGTAAAATAAAAGCAGAATAAAAGCAAGTAAAGATAAAAACATAATAAAAGCACATGGTAAAAAAAATAGAGACCCATAATAAATTTATGAAAGAACCAAACTTTATGAGTATTTTTTGTGACAAACAAGTATGTGTTCCGATCACTCTATCACTGAAAAATAAGACTTGTAGAACTTATTGGAAACTCAAGACAGTCATGACATTATGTTTTTTACAAGTGTATGTAAACTTTTGACCACAACTGTATGTGTCAAACTCACGGCCTGAGGGCTGAATCTGGTCCATTGCAGCAATTTATCCTGCCCACAAGAGCCAAAAAAGACATGTGATGTCATAAAATATCAGTGTAGTAGTACTTCAGTTCAATTCAATTCAAAAATATTTTATTTATCCCAAAGGGAAATTAAATGTTGTAGTAACTCATGTTTTGTTGAATTTTGGATTAAATTGAATTTAAATTGAAAGATGGCTGTTCACATATGTCTCCCATTCAACCTGATGGAGCTTGCGATTTACTGCAAACCTGCCTGAAGATAGGTGAGCTAACCTTGTGATCAATAATTATTAGAGTACCTGTAAAACTTGGTCGACCTTCTTGGTACCACACTTTACTGGCTTAAATCCTACTTGAAAGACAGAGACTTTTATGAGTCAGTAGGGAGCTTTAAATCACAGACCAGAAGGTTCAATCCAAAAGCAGCCTCTAAAAACTTCCCTTGAGCACTAACTCTCCAATTGCGCGTTCCCATAGAGGGTCTGCCAAACTAAGGGTTGTCCTTTAATTCAAGACAGTCATGACATTGTTTTGACTACAACCGTATGCTCTAGAACAAGTATTCTGTCTGCTCCTACATAAAAATGCACCAACGCCACCACAGTGCTTCACTATTTCTGGTTTCATCCAAACATAATACTATTCACACCAAAGAGTTCAATTTTGGTCCTATTAGACCAGGGAATTTTGTTTTTCATTATCTGAGCGTCTTTTACAAACCCCAGATAAGCTGCAATATGCTTTCATTAAAGAATGGTTTTAGTCTAGCTGCTCTACCTTACAGACCTGATTGGTGAATTGCTAAAGAGATGGGGGTCCTTTTAGAAAATTCTCCCCTCACTACAGAAGAATTCTGAATCTCTAACAGAATGATCATGGGGTTCTTGGCCACCTTCCTGACGAAGGTCCATCTTCCACCACGTCCATCACTTAGTTTGGATGGCATAGGAGGCAAAAGAGCATAGGAGATGATTTACTCTAAACAATGTAGAGAGGTATAGGTACAGGGGGGATAATCTAGGATCTTTCTCTTTGCTTCCATATTGCCTATGCTCCAACGTTATGAGATGTTAAATGAAAAGATAAAATGCTGTTCTAGTAGAGCTGCTAATATTTTGGCTATACCAAACTGTAGAATCTTATTTGCAGCTGTTAATTTGATCTGAAAAAAACAAAATTTAAACTTTTGGGCTTTCTCCACTAAAGTTAGATGTAGGCCTCTGGATGCCCTAAATTGTAAGGAGGCCGAGAGTAGTCTATAATTGGGTCTGAGGGAGGGGTGGATCAAGGACAATGCACAGAGGGATGAATGACAACTGCAATCAACTGGGAAACTCATTGCAAAAATAATTATTAGCAGACCCACTTCTGATCAGCTAGTTTGACAGATGAGCCAAGCATGAGTTTGCAAACCCAAGGCACATTATAAGCCAGAGGAGTAAATTCTAAGCAGTGGACTTAAATAACGACATTTTATCTTGTTTTTTAAATATCGTTTTGGCTGCACTGTGTGTAAACAAAATAACAATAAAGTTTGTTGAAGTCTAAGTCTTAGTAGTGGTCAACACTATTTTATAGCAGAGTTTCCTTCAGGAATGGGAAAATTTTAGTTTAGTTTTTTTTTTGTTGCAGATTTAGAAATATTAAAAATTACCAGACACAAACAATACATCAGATTTAGCATCAAATCATGCCTTAATGAATGCAATTGCATAACAGTACTCAGTTAACTCAAATACATCTCCCACAGCAAAACATAAAACATTCAGCAATATTAGTTTAAATCAAAGTAAAGCCATCGTACCTAAAGTGTCTAGAAAGGCTCCTATCTCTTCCCATGACTCCTCGGGGCTATGAGGAAGTGCTTGAGTTCAGTTGAGCAATGCAAATGCCTCTTCTTTATCCCACTGATTCTCCATGCAATTGGTACAACTTCCCAAGATGAAGAAGGAAGAGGAGGAGGGTGTCCTGGATCTAAAACCACTCACTGCAGGTTTGGAAGCCAGCCAAATGAAGAAAGAGAGAAGATGTGACTCAGGGAGGGAGAACACCTGAAGAGTGGCTGTATTTTTCATCCTTCCACACTACTAAAACATCCACATGCAGCATCTTTAACTGTTGTCCACCTTCATGTTTGGGGCGGTGCTCTTTAGGTTGTCCCATTTCTAAGTGTTCTTATAGAAAGGTAAGAGTTGGAATCAACAGAGGCTGATTCTCTGGCTAACAGCTGAAAGATAATCCTCCTCATTAGGTTGTCCATCATTTCTGCTGTCAGAGGTAGTAAGTGACAAATCTTCCAGCCCCTCAGAGGAGGAAGGAAAGACTGAGTTGAACAGAAGTGGGGAGGGAGAGACGAAAGAAGCGGAAAAGAGAAAGGAGTCCCAGTGGAATTTCATAGGCAGGTCAGCACAATGACTGGATCCATGCGGGAAACAGAAACGCTCGCAAGCAGACATACAGCGGCTTTGACAGCTCGCTCTCCTTCTGCCAATTTCTTGGTCACATTTCCTACTGTATGCATCCACATCTTGAAACATATTCTCAGAAGGGGGAAGCAAATGTTTACAGCTGTAGCTGTATACTTAATCAAAGGGCACAAAAACAAAGATTTGATTCTTCACATGCAAAATGCTTATAATCATTAAAATCCGTTTCCTATGCAGATGACTTCCTACTGAGTCATCTGCCTGGGAAAACAGAAAATAGAAAATTAAGGACTGAGTTGTTACTGACTTTCTAGCAAAACAAATTTCTCCGATTACCCCAAGTACTCTTCTGATTGGACGATAAGTTCTTGTGTTGTCTCCTTCCCTGAATTCTCTGACAATCTTAAGCTGAGCTAAGTTCTGACTCAGACAAAGAACAACACAGAACCAGTAAACCCAACAAGAACCTTTTCCTGACCATATAAAATCTAGGTCGGAACTCTTTCTCTAATGGTTCAGATTTATTAAAAAATGAATGTGTTTTCGCACTAGATATGTTTCTACTTTGTCTAATTTTGTGTAACACCTAACCTGCGTTGACACTCAACCAGCTGCTTCTACATCTTTCTGGAGTTTACAAGACATAAAGCTAATTTTATGGAATGTTAGGCATAATTATTTTCAACGTATTAAATGGCCACATCAGAATCACCAAAAACAATTTGAAACACCTGAAAAAGCATACATTTAACCATCTGCTTTTCTTTAACCCATTGGAGGTTCAAGCCTGTTATACATAGCATTTGTAATAGCAGACAGTAGCCTTATTGCAGCAGTGTGAGGATGCAAATGTGGAGACACCACATACGTCCCATGGACCCTTTTCTGTAAAGGTAGTATCATTGAGACACAAGGTTTCATTTACAAGTAACATCTCTCAAACTAAAGAAACACCAAACATCTCTGAGAAGATCATGTTATTTTTAAAGTTTCTCAGTGCTCAGCTTGATAGAGGTACCTTCTGCTGCTATCCCAAATGCATATCATCGACCACAACTTCCTACAGTGCAGTTAATAAAGCTTAAAGCTAATTCCAGCTAATTCCTTTAGTCTTCCAATGCTGTATAAAAGAAAACCTACTGTTTTAGCTGATGCTTTAGATTAAAGTGACTATTTTTAATAAAACACTTAATGAAACCTTCATTTTTATAAACATATTTAACTAAAAACTGATTTTTAAGCATTTTTTAAGAGGACGCTAAACACCTGTTCTTTATTTTAGATAAAGTGACTTCTGTAACAACATAATGTTTATATTGGATTTTTTGAATTAAAGCAATTAAATTATGTTGTATGGTTTAATTTACATGTTGTCTTCCAGTGGTTAAGTTTTTCTTCTGGTTAAACAAATGTTATGTAGAATATGGACAACATAAATACCTAAATAGGTAAAGAATTAATCTTGAATGCCGTTTCTTCTTTTGTCTTCCCCCCTCAAATAAAGATTTATAATAAGAATGTTGATATTTATTGTCTTATTCATAAACTGTCATATTTAGCTGTAACACAAGTCTGTAGAAAGATCAATGCTTATATCTTGATATGCTTATGTTTTGGTTTACTAAATTTACTGAATTAAAATCATTAATAAGTAGACATAATCTCATTGCAAAAACTTTGTTTTATTAATTATCAGGTTTCGGTGTTGCTTAGATTATCACTCATAAAAGTTAATTTATTTTTTTTACTGTTGACTAAGTTGTTATTTAAAAAAACAAAGAAAAGTCTTTGTTTATGTATCTTTAGTAGATTTTCTTGCTGGAGGAATAAAATCAGTATTGCAAATGTTTTGACAGATAATTAAACTGAATTATTTAATAATCTTAACTTATCAACAATACATCACATATAGAAACAAAAATGTCAGACTGATTAACTCCTATTAAATTCATAACAGTCTTCCAGATTTTCCATTAATGTCACTTCAGATAATGGAGCCATGTGAGTTCGAGGACCTTTAAGCTCAGCCACAGTTTAAGAATTGACATCTGTGAGTGATTCAGAAACCTAAAAGAGAATTTATCAGATAAGTAGGCTGCTTAAAAATAGAAAACATCCTGCAGGAGGCTGCGGCAGACAGAACACAGCGTGACCCAGCTGATCAGGACTTCATGACACGAAATAACAAAAAGGAAAACTTCATAAAAAACTGTTAAACACACCTCATGCCTTTCAATAAGAGACCTCCCGCAGAGGTCAGCGGAAGAGCTTTCACAGCTGAGTGCAGAGCGTGCCACTAAAGACTGTCACAGGAAGTGACAGTGATTGAGGGGAAGATGGTGACACACTGGGATGCACAAATACGAGAGACAGACAGGCTGAAAATGAGAGCGGTTTGGTCTCAGACCCCTAAAAGTTTAAAGATTGGCCCCCAGTTGGTGATAAGGTATCAAAATCATCTTTAAAATATTATGCTGAAGTTAGGTCATTTGATCGAAAAGTGAATGTTTTGTAATTTGTAGATTTAATAAAACACAGTGATTGAGTCAAGCAAGCTAGCAGCTTTGCAAAACTGTATTTATATGCAGGAGAGGAATAATAACCTTATTTGAAATAAGAGAATAAATGTTTCCTTAATTAAGGAAGTAGTTTTAGTAGTGGTGGCATTTTTAAGAAATTTTCTTCAAAGCTATCTAAGAAATGTCGGAAAGCAGTGTCTCATTCACACAGCTAAGCTGTTTCATTGGGACCGTGTGCTTTTTCCATTCATCATCATCCTGGCTCATAACAAATGTGTTTAGGTCTGAATTTTTTTCCAGACAAACCAATTGACACAGTTATCACTCCCATTGACTAAGGATACTGTTTTTTTCACTGATAATACTCCAATGATGAATGATTGCTGAACAAATTCCCTGTCAAAACTATTGCTGCCTTTAGCTATATCACTCTCTATTGTTGCTCTTCCCCAGCAGCATTAGGTCACACACATTAGTTAAGTTGTTCCAGAGAGATAATAAATCATGTATGTTTTTATATTATGCAGTGGGGACTGCTGAACTAGGGGGGTGTGGCTTAAAATTATAACTGTCGTTGCCACTGAGGGGCTTTGGTGTTACTGTTTTTTGTTTATTGTCTACTTCCTGTCCTCCTGACCCACAGGGTTTCAACAGATGGGTGTTAATCGGTGGCATTTCCTCATTGAATACTTGGGAGGCTAAACCTCCCCTACAAATTTCGTAAAATAATTGGTCAAATTTGCATTGCTAAACTTCATCGTTTATTAAACTGTGGTAGATGCTCAAATGCGTTTAATCTCATGAGTATGTTACGCATTAGTATCAGCTGTTGAGGAAGCTTGATCTATCCTCCGCTCTGGAGAAGCAGGACACTGCCTATCAGTCTCCATGAGAGATCCCTTTAATTCCTGTCTATGTATTGAAGCAAGCAGTCAGAGAGTAGGGCCCTGATTGGATAACACGCAAAAATCCATCACTTGTGAGGCTAAGCCTATTCTAGGTTCAGCAGGGGCGGGTCGTGAAGCTGGGTGCTAGTTGCTGATTGGCAGAACAAGCTAAAAGATTTTTGACTGAATGTGGCCAGACAGAGGGGAGGTTTTCCTCATGAAACTCAGAGAAAAAGCGATCTTTCAGACAGAACAGTCATCTGTGCTGAACTTGTCGTGCTTTCTTCAGTTTATAATTTCAGAGCGCTTCACAACGGCTATTTTCACCTGTTATACACACAACATAGTAAAAAAGTTACAAAATCCAAGTGTTATTGCACCGTTTTCATCTTATTACCTTTTCGTTTGTTTCTTTCTTTAACATTTTAGGGAAACAACATGCGAGTTAGCTTGTTGTTAGGTCATATGTTACGTTTGGATTTAATCAACACCAATGAGCCTCCCCCGTTTCAGAGACAGGTGCTAATACTAAGCGTAGTAACTCTGGATTTTTACGCTATTAGTTACAAGTTATTCCTCTCTACTGTCGCCTTATGAGGTATCGTTGGATGGAAGAAACTGAATGGACTGAAATACTAGAAGAGACTTTTGGGAATAAGCAGCATTTTAGGGGATTCCTCTTTGGGAAGCTGTGTACAAATTTTCTCTATAAAATAAAGTGTGCGACAAATCAACAAACATCATCCCAAGAGGCAAGCTAAAGAAGCAGTATGTTTTTATTTTAAGAAGCATACCTGGGATTTCCCTTTAAATCTGTAATTAGCCCTACAAGGGTGTTTTTTTTTTTTTTTTTTCAGAATTTCCCTAGAGTCCCCTAAATAAGTATGAGATGCAGAGGAAACCATTTAAACCAAAACAACACCCTGAGGCAGGGCTTGTGGGCAGCCTGGATGCTCAACTCACTGCAATATAGCAGATTACAGTAAGATTATTCTTAATTTATACTGGATCATCACATTTACCATGTGGAGCATTTAGTAAAATCCTAAAAACCTGCATACCATGTTAGGAAATGGGACAATTGCACACAAACAAATGGATCACAAAGGGAGAACAGAGCAGAAGATTGCTCATTAGGCCCTGCAAATCTTCACAAAACAAACCAACACACAATTTTACCAGAACTAAGATAGCTGGATATAGTGATAAATTCTCTACAGAGGGACTGAGGCTCTTATTGGGACGAGTTTGTATCTTTTCTGCCTACACGGCTGAAAGAAAATAGCACCACTTATGCATAATTAAATCCTGTGCAAAACAAAAAAAAGGAAAGCATGTATACAGGCAGCTTTATAAGAAAAGGGGTGGTCTATAAACATTAACTGATATAAATCAGCTACAATGCCTTTAGGTCATGATAGAACAGAATACATGACCAAAGATAAGCCAATAAAATATGGAAAAACATATCTTTCTACTAACAAGCTATAAACCACTACATGAAGTGAAAAGCCTTGACAGCAAACTTCACGACAGGTTACATTTAACAGCTTGAAAAACGGAAACCAAGCCAAGCAGTTTTCCAGCACTCACCTGAGGCAGCAGTTCATAATTTCTCCCAGCAGGAAACTTCAAAGCTAGTATGTCTGCATGTGTGTGAGAAGCATCTGTGTGATTCTCTGCGTTCATACGTTTGCACATCTCAAGCACCAGCAGCAAACTGGCTGCAGCAGCTATGAGTTGTGTGCTGAAGAGGGAATATGATCATCCAGTGATGAGATCCAAAGGAAAAAAATAAAAAATAATGATAATAGACAGAGCGTTTCACATAGAGAAAAATCTCAGCTGACAGGGAGGAACAGGAAAGAAAGAAATCAACTGAGAGAAAGTCAAAGTGAGAGCAAATAAGACAGAGTGAGGGGAAGTGACACACAAAATACTGCAAACGTGAGGAGCGGTGTTGTGCTAAGGGATTTGGTTTACCAATCACTGCTGAGAAAGAAAAAATGCAAGGTTTATAATCATGATGTACAGTTCCTGAAAGGTGAGAACAAATGGGTTACATTTAGGCACATGGGAATAAGACTAAGTGGTGGATATGTGGAAAAACTCATTCACTGGAGAATATGACGCTGCAGTCAAATCATGAAAGAGTGGGGTGGGTCTAAATTATTTATTTCATTGTGGATTTAAGGAGTTTTTGCTCCCTCACTGATCTCCACTGTTATGTTAGGCTATACTATCATAAAAAGCACTCTGCTTGACTCCAGGCATATAAAACACAAGACAGTAGAACATCACTCAGATCTGTTGAAAATGGTTGGTGCATCTTTTCCACTTCAGAACCAGTTGATAATTTATACAAAAACAATTGCTTGTTTACAATTTACTGTTATGGGAATCTGTAAGTTATGTTT
>JAUZNJ010028693.1:0-14664 GCA_034780135.1 Jordanella pulchra | reverse complement strand
CTACCCCCTCACCGCCCACCAACCACTTCACCCACCCCCACGGAAACTCACACAGACTCACACACACAGAGCAGTTTAATCCTGCTGCTGGATGCAGGTTACACACCTCCATGCTGTGGTGGAGATGAGGGGGGGGCAGCTTTGAAGGGGAGGTGGCCAACCTCCCCCCCCTCCCCACACACACACTCACAGGCCTGATGTCAGCTGGCTGTGAAAGGCAGAGGCCGACCGCTTGCTGTGATTAAGCACCAACTGGGCTGCGGCCAGCAGACTGGAGCTCGGCCACACGGCTCCATCCTGCTGCTGCTGGTGCAGCCAACACCCTCCACCCTCCTCCTCCTCCTCTGTTGACTCTGGCTGAAGATTAGAAATCGTCATCTCTTCTGCAGCAACAGGTGCCTGCAGCTCTCAGGTTGTTTTTATACCTGCACACAGTGGTTGAACCTTCAGAAAAAAAGCGTGAAAATGAGAACATGGAGCTGCAGGAGCTGCAGGAGCTGCTGGAGCTGCAGGAGCTGCTGGAGCTGCAGGAGCTGCTGGAGCTGCAGGAGCTTCAGGAGCTTCAGGAGCTTCAGGAACTGCAGGAGCTGCGGGACCTTCTGGAGCTTCAGGAGCTGCAGGAGCTGCAGGATCTTCAGGAGCTGCAGAAGCTGCTGGAGCTGCAGAAGCTGCTGGAGCTGCTGGAGCTGCTGGAGCTGCAGGAGCTGCTGGAGCTGCTGGAGCTGCAGGAGCTGCTGGAGCTGCTGGAGCTGCAGGAGCTGCTGGAGCTGCAGGAGCTGCTGGAGCTGCAGGAGCTGCAGGAGCTCCATCAGATTAAACATCCTGTAAACGAGCAGCAGCAGTGTTCAGCATGTCCTCCTGTTTGCAGCAGAGACTCTGGGCTCCTCAGCAGAGACAGGAACAGACTCTGGCTGATGAAGCATGACTGTCGGAGCGCGGCCAGCTCCTCTCCGCTCTCCGCAGACTAATCTGAAGCTACTGCTCGCCTGCTGCTTCACTGAGCACGCTCCGTGGGACACACGCCATCCCGGCCTGCGGTCCCTCCGTCCTTCCACCCGTCACGGCTTCGCCTGATCCCACGCTGCCTCCAGCTCTGATGGTGACAGGTGACTTTTTACAGCAGGACCCCCGGGGACAGATGGAGAGCAGGGTCATGTCTCATCACAAGAAGTTTGAGTCTTGAAGAAAAGTGTTGGAGAGCAGCCGATGGACTCTTTGTCCTTTCTGCTGGGAATCACCTTCCCAGTTTTTATGATGAGGTTCTGACCCACCGAGTCCAGAACCTGCAGCTTATAGTTCCACCAGATCCACAGACGCTGTTGTAGCAGAGACGCCTTCAGGTTCTGGACCTGGTTGCAGCAGTCCGTGTGTCCTGGTCATTGGAGATGGTTCCATCTCGGTGGATGAAAGCAGCACGCTGGCTTAGAGTTGGAGGAACCGGCTGGTTCTGGACTGTTAAGTTCTACCTGAGTGAAACGGATCGACCTGCCAGTCCTGATCCAGGATGTAGTTCCTCCTCTGGCTGCATCTCCTCCACAGAGCAGGTGGGGTTCTGGTCGGGTTTACTGAATGGATGGTTTTTAATTTGGCCCAAAACAGACCTGGTTCTGAAGTGTGGACCGAGGAAAAGGTCCGGATTAGTTCTGGGAGGAGAGGATCTCCTTCTGGTCTCATGGTCTCACCTCCAGAATCGTCACCCAGCAGAACCATAGAGGTTCTAAACTGTATAACATCCAGGGTCCAATATCCAGAACATTCTTTTTGGTTCTGGTTCTGTTTAGCCAAAAAACTGTCTGTGGTGTAAGTTCTGGTTCTGAGTTCTAAGCATCCTGAATGCTTCTCTAGATTCCTCAGCTGGTTCTGTAGAAATGGACCCGACACCTGCAGGCCGACCTTGAGCTCATTCTGATGGTTCTGATGACGTTCTCCAGAACCCAGGAGCCGGTTTATCAGGCCGAGATCCAAACCATGTGTTTCTTCAGCTGTAGTTTGTTAGCTATGATCAGAAACTGCCGGGGTCCAAAGAACCTCTCAGAACCTCCCAGAACCTCCTAGAACCTCCTAGAACCTCCCAGAACCTCCCAGAACCTCCTAGAACCTCCTAGAACCTCCCAGAACCTCCCAGAACCTCCTAGAACCCCCGAGAACTTCCTAAAATTCCTGTGGAGTCTCGTGGCCCGTTAAGAGGCCTGTTGACTAACTTCACGCGGTTCCCTGATGTGGTGTGTTTGAGTAAAGGTCAAAGGTCGTCTCTGTAACGGAGCAGACGAAGCCGGCTTTTCCCCCGGCAGTGAACGCACCGTCGAGCCGCTTCCTCATTTCATGTGGAAAACCCAACTAATTACGTGGAAATATGATAATGCAGGAGGCTGGGGGAGCTGCCCCCCCCCGGTGATTCTCCCAGGGAGTCTCGCCCTTTCACGACTGGAGACACATTAGCAGCCAGTCCGGCTCGTTCTGCATCAAAACCAAACTACATTTACATAATGTGAGGATGAGCTGCTGCTTCTTCACTGCTGCCAGGGAGGGTCAGACCCCCCCCCCCCAACACTGACCCTCATCAGACCCCCCCCACAGTCCGTCTGCTGGCTATCCTGCAGGCCGCAGTCAAGTTCTAGGGTCGGTCCATCAGTCAGAGAAGCTGACGGATCAGAACCGACAGCTGAAGGTCCGCTGGTTCTCGAACTAAACAACAGAACCAAACAGAGCAAAGCTAAGCCACTGTTAGGAACCAGGCCTGGGATCTGGGTCAGAACACGGAACCGGAAGCAGAACCTGTTGGATCAGCTCCATGGCTCCGGTCTCACACTGTCTGCTCTCTGAGGCCTTCACAGCCAAACGATGATGATGATGCAGTGCTTCCACCCTGATGAAGATGCCGTCCCTCTGTGGGTCCCTCCGGATCGCTCCGTGGGCCCGCGCCATCCAGCTGAACAGCAGCCATGAGGCTGGCAGACACCCACCGAGCCCAACCTGCTGCCAACGCGAGGGGCCCAGCAGAACCCCCTCCGGTCCTACTGGAGGCTCACCTGAACGGGCCCTCCAGTGGCGGGGGGGGGGTTCTGGTTCAGTCTCTGCAGATTCTGCACCCAGAAACTCCAAACTGAACATCAACAAAGTAACTGCATCCTTCCTCCGCCTCTTCCAAGATTTAATTCTGGGTCAGTGAGGAAGAAAATTAATTTCAGGCAGCCGAGGAGTCACAGCGTCAGGCTGACAGGGGCCCCGGGGCCCCGGAGCGTCGGGCAGGGGGCCAAACACTGCGGCGAGCTCTGAAGTCACCACAGCAAAAGGGTAGCAGTCAGAAATGATCACGGAGCGGCAGAGGCGGCCAGGATCCGATCGGCGTAAGTCCAAGTGACAGACGGGCTTCAAGTTCTGCAGCAAGTTTAGGAACACAGGAAGGACGTTAGCAGGAGCCGCCCGGGCCCCAAACGGGCTGCAGGAGGGCCGACCCAGCTGAACACGGGCTGGCAGGGACCTTCAGCCACAGATCAAATTATACATTATTTCACATGTATGTTTAATGATTTAATCTTTGCATTTTTGTGTTGCATTGCTGTGATAATGAATAAAAACAGATGCAAAGTGTTGCACTGATCTTCTAAGTATACGGAAAGAAAACGTCTCTGTGTTTTATTTATGTGCTACTGACCTTGGATCTAAGCATCGTTTGGTGCTACAAACACGGTGGCTGATTCAATATGAGGGAAGAGCGGCTGCAGCCCTGGACACAGACCGATTAACAGCTGGGGGGGCGGGGTTAGATTATTAATATCATCTGGATGTCCTTTAAAAATACATAGATGGATTTTTAAGAGGTGCAGTAAATGTGTTATTTGCTCTTAAAATCCTTTGTTTCCGTTTTAAAACTGGTTGTTGGGTTTTATTGAATATCGCAGTGATTTGTGTTTCAACAAGTTCTCATTGCTCTTCTTCTTCTTATAATAATATTATTATATTCTATTTATTATATAATTATTTTGTGTGCACCCCAGAAAGCCCAGCGCTGCATTTTATTTCAGTTTTATAAACATTAAAAATCCTCAGAATATTACCCTCATTGAGACTAAAAGTTGGTTTTATGGAATAAAACCTTCGTCTCTGTGCAGGGATGTGGTCGCAGCTTCACCAAGAATCTCTGTTAATATAATTAAAAATTGTTGCTTTTGGCCCCCATGAGATCAGGGGTTCCCAAACGGGGGGTTAGGACCCCAGGAGGGCCGCAAGACATCAAATGGGGGTCATGGGATAATTTTCACGGTAGCTGTGATGAGATCACTGAGGTATAGAGAGGGCTGAAATATATTATTAAAGATATTAATGTAAATGTCTCCTGAAATAAACAAATAAAATGTGAAACGAGTAGAAACAAGTTATCTGTTTATCAAATGTTATAATTATACCATTAAATTGTAAACTGATCAAGGATCAGTTTACAATCATTAAATCATTAAATCATTAAAGGCATTTAAAATAATGAATTTATATAAAACATTAACAGCAACAGTTAATATAATTGGTTTAATTTCCGTGTATAAAAATATTGTAAATTCCTTATATTTAAAATATTTACTTATATAATACTTGATCATTTTGTTTCTTATCCCTAAGCTCTGAAAGTAAATAATTAAATGTCACATTAAATGATTAAACATACATTTAAAATGATGTATTAAATAATGAAATGTTATGTTAAATATTCATTTTAAAGTATATATATTTTTATATAAATATACATAATTATTTCACTTAAATCAGTTCAAAATACAGTAAAGTCATTATATGCCAGTTATTTACTGATCTAACATGTGATCCATTTATTTTTCTCCTAATAATGATACCCTTAAATATTATAATTAATTGATTAATGTCCCATTAAGTAGTTTAAAGTATATTTAAAATTGTATATTAGATAAAGACATAAAATAAATATTAATTTAGGAATGTATTTTATATGTCTAAATGAATAAAGAGGACAGTTATCCTGACATGTTTAGGAACCCTTTATTAGATAAATAATTAGCTGTTATATCTTCTTATTTAATGGTACATTTATTGATTTCATGAACCACAACCTCCGGCTTGGTTCTGTTGTACCGGTCCAGGAGTCCCACAGTGTTCTGATAACGACAGGGGTCTGGTTCTGATCAGTTCATCTGAGGTTCTTCTGGGCCTTGAAGGTTCTACTGGGACAGACGTTAAATCAGGTTTAGTTTCAGCGAGCAGCTAAAGTCCAGCTGAGGAACATTAAACCAGCAGCAGCTTCAGACTGGAAACAAACACATCCAGAGATAAACGATGAAGTTTGTCCACAAACACTTTTCCAGGAAATATAAGAAACATGTGAAACTGAAAAAGCAAGAAGAGCGGAAAAAAGATTTTAAATAGAAAAAAAAAACATTTTTGAATGTAACAAAAAATGTTAAACTGAGAAGAAATGTTTAAAACTTTGTTAGAGGTGAGTGTTTTATATTTAGGTCCAAACTGCTGCCCCTAAAAATAATAAAGACTTGGATTTTTTTTTCTAAGTTTCAAACTGCCAGCCGCTTGTCATGGGGGCGGGGCTTAGATTACATGCTTGTGGATTGATGACAAAATATGACCTGCTGTTGCATTCAGGAACCATAGGAACTATAAATGTTAAATTCCATGTTTATATGACTGGTTTAAAAACTAAAATGGTTCATGTTTCATTAATTCATGATTAAGGTTGTTGCTCCTTGCGATGAAATAAAACAGTATAAAGTCATATTTTAGTAAATTCAGGTGAGTTTTGGTTCTTTCTAGTTTGTCATTTCTAGAAGTTTCTGCTGCACATTTTCTAAGGTTTTCATGAATTACTGCACACGTTCACACACTTTCACAAAACATTACTGTTTGGACATGAAAAGTCATGCTTAAACATTGAGCCCAGGCCCGGTTCCTACTTGAGAGCCCAGAACCACTTCTTTACCGTCCAACAGGTTCTGTCTGTGTCTGCAGCTTTGTTAGGTTTAAGGTTCCTCCGGGGTTCTTCTGAGCTTCATCAATAATGATGATGTTGGATAATCACCGAACCCCTGTTAGAAGTCAGTCACTAAAGCTGCATTGATGATACAGGGATTATTTAAATCGGGCCGGACCAGAACAAAGAGGAGCTGATCCAGTTTTACGTTAAAAGGTCATCAGAAATCCAAACAATATGAACTTTATTCAAAATATAAACATTTTAAAACCAAACCAACTATTCCAGGTATGATGTGGGTTAAGGTACTGGTTACCAGCACCAGTGGTGATACAGCAGGGTTCTGGCAGAGATCCGGCTTCTGGATCCAGTCTGCTTTTAGAAGGTGATCCGTCCAACAGTGAACAGTTCATCCCTCTTAAAACTGCCTTTTCTGACTGCACCTAAACACACCGTTGATCTAAGAGTCAGAAGTCGGACCGGCTGGATTTTCCACTTCCTGCTGATACCAGTCATAAACTGGGCCTCCTGATGAGGACAACAGACCGGAGGAGACAAACACAGATGGACTGAACCGAGTCCTGCTGCTAGGCTCACAGGACAGAACTCTACTGACCCGCTCTGTGCTAAGTAGAACCGGACCCTGTCCTTGTTTAAGGTCCGCAGGAAACATCCAGAACCTTTATTAGAGGAAATCCTGACAGTCAGACTCTTTGGATGATTAGCCAGTTTTTCTCTCCTGGTAAAGAACTGAAGCCTCCAGCTGTAGCATGAAGCTCCTGGAGGTCCGGGTCGGCCCGGTTCATGGTACCGTGAGCAGATCACTACCTGTGAGTCCAGTTGGATAGGGTGCTCTGGGTGTGGATGCTCAGTCAGATCATTTCAGGCTTTCATGGTTTCCTCTGAGATCTGGGTGGTTTAATGAAGACCTGCTGATCATTTTACGTTGATTTAGTTGCTATTTGCAGCTTCAGCCACTAGGTGTCTCTGACTCCTATAAACTGGATCTTAAACCTGGCCGATGCAGGACATTATGCATGATAACTAACATCTGATTGGAGAAGAAACTGGAAGATATTTGACTCTACCGAGAAGAACAAACTTAATGAGCAAAGTTTGGATAATTTGTTTGCATAAAAACCAAGAGGGAGGAAGACTGCAGGCTCTTTTCAGTCTGCAGACTAACGGAGACGTTAGACATTTGCCTGCAGACTGGAAACAGAAACGGTTCTGGATCTTTGTCATCCAAACAGAAATGTTCTGTTAGAACGAGACTGTCGAACCAAAAACTCAAACCTTACTAGCTGCTCTTCATCCTGTTTGTACCTTAATAACTTAGCCGACGTTTGCAGCTAGAGATCAACATTTCATAGACGGGTGCAGTCTATTCCCTGGAATCTGATAGTTTTCTCCAAACAGCCATTAATTACTGAAATCAACTTGTTTAATTTCTGAGCTGGTCTATTTGCTGGAACAACTTGTTTCAATCCATCCATTTTCTATTGTCTTTGTTTTATAAGTGGGATATTTTCCTGGAGTTTTTTTGATTTGTTTTTGGGGTTTTTTCTCTGTGTTTGTTGTTATCTGTTGAATGAAGCTGTGATATCTGCAGTTAATGGCATCATCTTTTCGTATTCTGAGTAATTTCTGGAGGCATGTTAGTTGAATTAGATCTCTGCTGCAAAGCTTTCTGGTGCCGTGTACTCGATGATTTGCCTTTCTCCATGTGGTATAAGTGTTGAGGCTGTTCTATGGTCCAATGTATTTGCTGGCTCTTTTTTCGGCTATCCTGTTGCATTAGTTTCTTGGTTCAGTAACTGAATAGGAACCGTCTGTATATTTGTTACATTATTATTTTGGTGCAGTTTATTTACTGGAATCTTGTTTCCTGAGCTGATATTCTTTCCAGATAAGCTATTTTCTTTTTTCCTGGAATGTTGTCTAAAGTTTTTGCAGAGCTCAGGGAGGGAACCTCTGGGTCTCAGACCCGGTTTCTCTGACGGACATGAGTTATTAGTTTGACTCCAGGACAGACGGAGAGAAACAAGGCAGAAACACCACAAGTCCTGAACTCTGTCAGCCCACTTCCTGTCTGCCCTCCCTCTCTCTCTGTGGCTTTAGGACAGCCTCTCTCGTCCACTGCTCTCCGTTTTCCGCCTCAGAGCGTTGAAGCCAGATGTGTGGAGGTAGCAGTGAGCTGCTGAGCTGTTCTGGAGAAGATTATTCTGAGGAGAAGGAGGTGAACAAAAGGAGCAACAGCTTCTGGTATGTCAAGCTTTCTTCTAAACCAGCTTCTTTATTCTCTCATGGTCGTTTGGATCAGGAACCTCTTAGAGGGAGTCTGTCGGCTTCATTGGCTGATTTAGAGATCCCAGAAAGTTTCTCTGCAGAGTTTAGCTGTAAACGGACCTCAGCTCCAGAGGGTTTATCTCAACATGCTGCCAGAATGCAAAGAATTACTGGAGGTCACTGTGATTTGAAGGAGAAAGGAGAATTAGGTTGAGGCAGAGGATTCCAGTCCAGATTCAGTCCTGAAGCTGAATCCATGAGGCAGTGAGGAGAAAAGATGTTCAGAAGATCTGTAGTTTGAGACCAACTGTAAAGAATCAAAGTTCCTTATAACAAAGATCTGAAAACATTTTTTTATATTTCATGCCTGTATCAAGCAGAATATCCTGAAACTATCCAAGGACTCCAAGTCCTTCGAAGAACTGCTGGGATCTGGGGTCCTTCAGGCAGGAAGAAGTCCTGATGTTCACCTCAGAGGGCGGGTCAGCCCCTCTGGGTTCAGAGACCCATAGACAGGATCAGTCCCCCCCAGTCCAGTCCCTGCAGCCAGGCTCTGTGACAGTAGGAGGTTGTATTATGGTACGGGCTTGTGCAAAGATTTTAGAAACATAATAATGTTAGAATTTAGCACTGCGGATGGAGGAAAGAGTTCATGCACTTCATAGAGCCGAGTTTAAACTCCTGCTTCTTGCACCACAAAGTCTCTTTCATGCTTGATTAGAGTAAAAGTACAAAACTGTAAAACGGTTAGCATCCATTTCATTGAACATGAGGCAAATAGCCTGACAGTATATCAGAGCGACATACCTGGTCTGTTAAGGATAGTTTTAAATCTCTCTACATTAGAAATTATATTCAATAAACAAATAGGTTTATGCTCTGTTATATCTTTGTTTAGTTTTCTCAGTATTTAATACAACTGAACCACTAAATTACAATATGATGATGAGGTTTTTTAAATTCAGCATGTTGTCAAAATATGTTTAACCGTTCATGTTATGGAAGGATCTTCTAGATACAAGAGGGAACTCAGGCTTTTAGGAAAATGGACGCTTATGAATTAATCATTAGTCAAACGATACGATCAATTAATGTTAGAGTAATTCATTAACTCAAACGTTGAAGACCTATTTGTGTCATTTTTTTATGTAAAAAGGTAATATTAGCCTTAAGAATCTCCCCCAAAATAAGCAGTAGCACATGTCAGGGATCTGTTCAATGATGTCCAAATAATCGCCGTCGGCCTTGAAAATCCTGGAAATGTCCCTGAAAGTCTTCTTTGAAGTCCAGACTCTAATTTTTTAAATGTTCCTCTTCAGGAACAGGACCTCTGGTCTCCACACAGGTCAAAGGTCAGGCCAGTTTTATCTGCTCATCCTGCTGGTTGCTTCTTCCTGCTGACCTGGTCTGGGTCAGCTGCCAGTGTTTCTACACGGTCAGTTCCTGTCAGTGTTTTAGGGGTCAGAGGTCAGTCTCCAGCTGTGGCTCTGATGTGGTTCTTAAGGATCAGCTTCATCTTTTACTTCTGAGGTAATTTTGAGCTGTTTTCTCCTTCATTAAACCAGGAGGTCCTGTTGCTTTCTGATCCGTTCTGAACCGCTGAAACAGGTCCCCTTTGGTTCTGGTTTTGGTTCTGCTGGGACTGATGGAACAAGGAAGTTCAAACTGTGTGAAACTTCCTGCGAGATGGATCTATTTCATGATGCTGGACGAAGTTTGAATCAAGCTCTGTTCATCGGAGGTTCCATCAAACACTAGCAGCTTCAGACGGACCACGGCGGCTCGGACCTTCGCGACCCAAACCAACTGGTAGTTAAACCAAAAGGAAAAAGAACCTCCAGGGACCGGTTGGGTCTGCAGATCCTGGTGTTGCTTGTGTAGGGTAAGGTGTTGTGTACCTGAAGCTGCTGAAGCTTCTTCCTTCCGGCCTCGGTGAGTTCACAGCTGAACCATTTTCCTTCCTTCAGTCTCTGCAGCCCGAACTGAGGTCTTTCTTCTTGTTCTCCCTCCAGGTTACAGTTTACGATAAAGGCTTGACGTTATCTGACCCAGGAGGAGCTCGTGGAGCCATTATGGCCTCCATCAGGTCGGTTCTGGTCCGGCTCCTCATCCTCGTGGTTCCCGTCCGCTCTGGCTCTCTGGTGCAGGTGAACTCAGGCGTTCGGGTCCTCAGAGGGGGATCGGTTTCCATCACCGAGTCGGTTCTGAAAATCAGAGTGGATCCGAACTCTAACTGTATGGTGGAGGTGGTTCTGAACGAGCCGGTGACCCAGAGGGTGGGGAGGTTGACTCCACAGGTAAGACGGAGTTCGCTGGCGGGGCCGACAGGGACCAGTGGAGGGACTTACTGGGTTTCTGCTCTGCAGATGTTTGACTGCAGTTTCCTGAAGGACGAGGTCCGATATGTCCACAACGGGAGTCCTCTGCTGGACGACGACACAGTGCTGCTCCGAGTGTACAGGTAGGAACCAAACAGACTTTGTGGAACCAGAGCCAGATCCTGTTCTCCTCTCTAAGTCTTTCCGATTTCCTCCTTCAGATTCACAGCCTCAGACACGCGGGTGGAGACGGTGGTCCTCCAGGTCCAGGTGGTGGATGAGGGTTCTGGCGTGGTTCAGCTGGGCAGCAATCCATTGGTGGTTCCCGAGTTCTTCGGTTTGTCCAACGCCATCAACAGCAGCGTTCTGAGCATCAGGGCTCCAGAGGACCTGGTCTGCACCATCAGGCTGATGACCGAAGAGACCCGGGTTCCGACGGCGGGTCGGCTGGTCCGGGAGGAGGACTCGGTACTCCGCAGAGGTTTGGCAAACCCGATCAGAGCTGGTTTCTGACTTTCATCCATTGACGTGTTGAATCTGAGTATTTATTGTTCTCACAAAGGAAGCTTAGAACAGAACCAACCAGAACTGCTAGAGGAACAAGTTGGTTTCTTCTCTTTGCTGTAGGCCGTCAGGTGGAGGACTTCTGCACTGGAAACCAGCCGTGTCTCCACAGTGCCACCGAGGTCCGCTTCCTTAAAACCAGCTGCCAGGACTTCCTGAGTTCCGGTCTGAGGTACCAGCACCTCAGTCCGCCATCCCCCAGAACCGACTATCTTCCAGTCCGGGTGGAGCTCAGGGAGCAGGCAACCAGGAAGCTGCTGGAGGTACAGCAGCACAAAGGGAACCATGCCGGTGTCTGGATGGTTCCTGGTGGTTCTGGTGGGGTGGGTCGTGTTCTGTGACCCGTGTCCTCCCGGAAAGACCTGGGTGACCCGTGTTTTTCTGCTTCCTGTCTCTTAGTCACAGGCACTTTGGCTACCGGTTCTGATCCAGGGCGCCATGCAGAACCAGCCCCCCAAGGCCGGTTTCATGGCCTCCCTCATCCTAGAGGTGGACCAGTTCATCCTCACCCCCTTCAGCACCGCCACGCTGGACGCCACAGACCTGGAAACACCGCAGGAACGGCTGGTGTTTAACGTGACGGCGCCCCCTGCAGACGGATACATCACACATTTGGACGACCACACCAAACCCATCCGCTCTTTCACCTGGATGGACCTGCATGACATGAAGGTGGCCTACCAGCCTCCCAACAGCAGCCAGAGCCTCCGCCAGAACCTCCAGGTACCATCCAGGTTCAGACAGCACGCCTGGTTCTGTCTGCAGCAACATAGGTTCTGGTTCTGATCAGAACAAAAAAGCTGTTTGGATTTGGAATTGGTGCTATAGAACTGGGTCAAAACTCTGTCCTCTTTAGGTTGAGTTCCAGGCGATAGATGGATCCTTTATGAGCAGCCCACCCTTGCTGGTCCACCTGTCCATCAGGGTGTCTGAAACAAACGCACCCAGAGTCTCCTGGAACATGGGTATGTTTTATTTTCACTCCCAGCATCGAAACAAACTGCGATTTCTGACGCCGACCGTACGCCTCGGCCTCTCAGGTCTGGACCTGCTGGAGGGTCAGTCCCGACCAATCACATGGGAGGAGCTGCAGGTCGTGGACAAGGACAACATCGATGGCGTTTATCTGGTGGCCATGGATGGACCAGCACACGGGCAGCTCAGTGTCAGAGGTGAGGGGTCAGGGGTCGGCAGGGGATGCTACATTCAGGACAGCTTTCATGATCTGACTAAGATGGAGGTGAAGCAGCTTATGAACTTTGACCTCAGCCGAGCTTTATGTTATTAACATTTATTGTTATTTTGGAACCAGATTTAAGGTGTTTACATCAAACGGTCTCTAATCTGGTTTAAATGTTAGATAAACTCCTAGGATTTAGAAAGGATGGATAAATAGAACACAGAGGGTCCAGTTATAGCTCCGCACATCAGAACTGAATCTGGACTCTGGGAAACCCATCAGAACCTTTTCTACATTACAGGCTCCACAATGCTAAGAAAACTGTCCAACACCTGTTCTGTCTCCGTGGGCTTCAGCACCACAGTTCTGATGTTTAAAACTCCAGAACCCCCCATCAACTTCCTCTTCCTCCTCTTCCTCCATCTTCTTGTCCTTTCCGCCCTCTTACCTCCATCATCTCCTCTCCCTCAGCAGCATATGTCTTCTGTCCCTGCATGTGTTTTGTAATCAGGTGTAAAATGCGGCCGGGGCCACTTTGCCAGGGGCCACCTCTGACCCCCTGGCCCCCCTCCTGTCCATGTCTGCCCCTTCCAGCCCGCTGCCACTGTTTCAAACAGCAGATTGGAGCCACGGATGGCTTTTCATGGTGCTGTGCACATGGAGCAGCTGCACCGTCCCTTTAAGCCCCCACCCTACCCCCGCCACACACACGCGCAGACACCTGCTTTACAGACGTACCTTGTAGTGACTTTCACCCATTTTCAATTGTCCCTATGACCTCCACCTTAGAGCTGACGTCCTCAAAAGGTCAGGACCAAAACATTTCCTCACTTTACTACTAGAATATAAACGACATGTTGTAACTAAGCTGTGAGGCAAGTACACACACATTGTCTGCTCTTCTATACTTATGGAGACCTTTCATTGACTTCCATTCATTTTCTAACCTTAATCTTTTCCCTAAACTTCTGGGTCCTCACAATGTAGTCAATGTTGGAAAGTCCCCAGTCTTGTATGAAAACAGGAACACACTCACACACTGATGGTGTTTTTTTTTTACCCTGGTGGTATCAAATAAAGGACAGGTTCCAAAACCACCGCAGTCAAATGGAACAGTTGTGATGCAAGTGACCCAGTGTGATCTTTGACCTCTCAGAGGGCGGAGCTTGAAGGATCTCCTTCACTCTGGATCGATTTTGGTTCCTGGTCAGGAGTCTGTATTGGATCCACCAGAAGGAACCAGGAACTACTCGGATCAGAACCTGAAGTTACAATTCTGTTGTTAGTTTAGATTTTATGTATAAATCAAATGAAATGAGAAGCACAACAACAAATAAAAACAACAAGCTAAATTTGATCAGATGTATAGCAGCTCCCCAGTTCTTGAATTAATCAGCCAGTCTCGACAGGTGAATTTCTTCTTTTTATTTTCCTTTATGTAGGTGATTCAAATCCAACGTGATCACCACAGTCTTCAATTATCACAATCACCACAGTCACCGTGAAAACTAAAACATATATTATTTGTATTAGAATACAAACATAAACATAGAATACAAACAACAAAACAAAACGTACTTCGATGCTTCACTAGGGAACACTAAGTGTAGATTCCTTCATGCCAAACAATTTGACCATTCAAGTCCTTCATTGGACACAATGATTGGACCAGCTTTATAAGGCCCGCCCTCACTGATTACAGCAGCGTGAAGTACATATAAACCCCCCCCCCCAAATATTACAAAGTGTAAATACCATTAAACAATCAAAATATAAACCAACAACAATGCTGATCAAAACAGACAAACATCCATAAACAATCTGCAATAAATTTTAATATAAAAACTTTACTTTGAATAATTTACAATAAATAGTCTACAAAATATAATTATTTAGACAATTTATTTTAAATAGTTCACTATCAATTACAAGATGAAATAAAAACATCTGAGAACTTTCAGAGAATGAAGTAGATCTGCTGAATTCAGAGGAAAACAGAAGAACTTTGAGAGAAGATCAGAACCAGTCCTGGAGAAAAGGTCCAAATCTGGTGGATTCTGACTCTGATACTGAAAGGTGTGAGGGGTGAACTTTGAACAGAAAGTGACAAAGTTTCATGTTTTTACTCCAAATAAACGAAGGCCGGAGTTCATATCAGGTCTGGAGAGCAGAACCACCTTCAGAACATCTGAGCAACCCTGTTCTTCCTCCTCTTGCTCAGCTTGGACGCTGTGTCCTCCATGATGCTGTTTGTCCTCCATGATTCTGTGTGTCCTCCATGATGCTGTTTGTCCTCCATGATGCTGTTTGTCCTCCATGATGCTGTTTGTCCTCCATGATGCTGTTTGTCCTCCATGATGCTGTGT
>JAUZNJ010028692.1:0-15904 GCA_034780135.1 Jordanella pulchra | reverse complement strand
GAGTCAATGATTCGATGCAATCAGCTGGTTTTCCTTAGATAGAAAACTTTTAACTAATCTGACTGTGTGATTTGATTTAATTGTCTTTGTGAAGAACCTTGAGATGACGTGTTGTGATTTGGAGCTATAGAAATAAACTGAATTGAATTGAATTGAATGTTAAAGTTCTCCTTTAGTCTTAAGTTGTTCGATAACAAAAACTTTTTGGCAGGTTGTAAATGTAGGATGTGTCCAGAATATTAAAACACTTCATCAAAAAGAAACATTAAAACAAATTATTCATTTAAATTGGATGTGGAGATTTTGTTCGCTGTTTGACCCTGGGAACCAAAGACATTACCAATGAGACATATTCAGTTCAAAAATACTTTATTTATGCTAAAGGTAAATTAAGTATATATAAATTATTATCTAAGACATATATACATATGTTTTAGAAAAAGTACAGACCCAAATATAGGCTTAGTAAATAAGAAAGCTATGTTTATATAGTGAGGAGATTGTACTGGAAACTATCAGCTGAGTAAAGATTGAAACAAACGTAAAAATCCTTTAAGCCTCTGAGATTCACCAAAAGTAATCTAACGATGAAGAATTCATGACATACTCAGATGATGACAAAATAAAAGCCATAGATGAGAGAATAAAAATCAAAATCAAGTGAGACTCATAATTCTTTGCTTTATTGTTGTCAACTCAATCAGTTATTCATGACACCAAACTCAGATCTGTCAAGCTTTATATCATCTTAATACTGAATTGTTTTTAGAGGAATCACAAGTGCTCTGATTGAGAGGAGCGAAATGACCTTCGTAGAAAAAAAATTGTCTCTTCATCTTTCACAAGAGAGGTGGATGTTCATTGTCTGCGAGCTGGCGATATTCAAAGGACGGCAGCTGTCGGTGGCGCTGCAGCTATAGGGGTGTTGAGTTTAAAGAACAATAATTAAAATCCACTCTTATAAACAGCAAATAGGACATACACGCTCACCAATACACATGCATAAACAACGGTCGTTTAACAAGCCAAACATCATCTCCTACGAGGTGCCTTGCATCTCAAAATGATGGCTGCAAAAACATTCAATTAAACCAGAGAAAAAAGAAACAAACTTCAACTTGAAGCATAAATAGCCTCTGGGGCTGCAGCAAAATTAATTCTTTTTGCTACATTAAAAGCAGGTTTTCCTGCTGTATTACCAATGAATGTAGATTTCTACATCAAAGAAGATTTTACAATGCATCTAAGTGGATTTTCCTCCAGGGACAGGCAGCAGATGCTTAATTGCATTTATTTTGAGCATGGTTTTAATTAGACACCGTGAATGTATAAAATATTTCCTTGCTGTCATTATGATACTGACCCCAGGAAGCCATAATAGAGGACTGAGACTAAAACTCTGCGATGCACTGAGTTGTATGTGATAGTGGATTATCCGAACTCAGCATAATGGTTAAAACCTCCTTTGTTCCACCACAACCTTTACAGTTTCCCATTTATCTCAATATAAGATACAATGTTACATTTTTCCAATAAAGTCAAGTTCTTTGATCTACTACTTCAAGCACCATCGACCAGGGAGCAACAAATTAAAAAATAAATCTCTATGCAAAACTGCTGAAAAAAGGGGATAAAAAGGAACAGAAGCTGCAGGAATAAATGTAGGATTTTCTGGTCTTTTTTGTCAAACTTAGACTTTTCAGGAAAGCAGGGAATACAAACATCATAGGGCTTATAGTTATTTTGTTATTGAATTTTGTAAAAATCAGGAGATTTAGCTTTTCTCCAGCTAAAAGTACAGCCCTTACCCCACATATTAATGCACATTTTCTGCTCTCTTCTATCTGCCAACATGAGAAAAATGTTGCAGTTTTAAGCAGTAACACAATGCAGCCCCTAATTCAGACACGGTTGTTGTGTAACTCTTAGACACTAGGGGCGCTATACCAGTAACTTCCAAATTTAGTGCCTTACAAAGTAACAGCATGGAGCTAAACTACAGTCATAAAGTTCGTTCAAACACTTCTTTTTGTGATTTGAAAGAAACAAAAAGATCAAGCTGTTTAAATAAATAAATATAATTATGTTATAATGCATTTATTTATTTAATTGGACATTTACATTCGTGTATTTCATATTATTTTGTCCTCCTCAGGGGTCACATTGAAGTCATTGGGAAAACCATATTATGACCACAAACCCCCTGGGGACCTCAACCCTGACTTTGGGAACCCCTGTTTTACAGCATGCAGGCATTGGGAAATCTAGAAGCATATAAAACACCTTAAACTGATGGCTCTTCATCAGCATTTTCCTGTGAAGAGGAGGACAGCTTTGTTCTTTGAGATCCTTCAGGTGCTTTTACCTTAACATGTTTATATATTTCTTTATGTCTGAGTGCCAGCAGTGTCTTATCAATAAGGTGCCCTTCACACAGGTCAGGCTGCACTGCATGCGTTAGGGAGGTTTGCGATGTTTCCAATGTCTGCAGACTAAAATATTGCTCTGCACAATGCTGAGTACAACTTTCATCACAACCTCCCTGTGTTTAGCCACTCCAACTGGGCTGACCTTTCAGAGACTATAAAGGGCTCTCTGGCTTTAACAGAATGAAAAGTGGTATTTAAAGGAAAGGGAACAGATCAAACGCTTTATCAGATGTGGAATTATTAACGAATTAGAACAAATAACATATAAAAGCATCATTGTTAGGGAAGGACAAATGGTTGTTACTGTGTAATGATAGCTCCACTTACAGCAGCACCAATAGGTCTTCATAATGCTACACTTGTATTCAAAACGTGTGGGTGGCTAAACTGCACAGGGATTATACTCAGCAAGGTCATTAAAGTATGAGCCATTGTTTTATGTCATTCCATTTCAGTTTTTATTTGAGAGAAAATGTGATCTTTCAAATATTATCTGCGCAGTAGGAGGCCCTCCAGGGGGCTTTATTGGTAGTTTCATGGGTTACATTACAGCACAATTTTTAAAAAAAAGTTTAATTACGTTGCACAGTTTATTTCTAATCATATTAATTCAAGTCAGATGTTTTAATGTTTTCATGAGCAGATTTTAAAAGCAAAATATTATCCACTTTTTTGACATTATAAATCAAGTCCTGTATGAAGTGCCACGACATGAGCTGCTGTAGCTTCTTTAATAATTAGAAAGTGGGGGGGGATGAAGCACATTGTTCCCCTGAGTGCAAACAAGCCTAGTCTTCAATCGGGTACATGTAAATAGGAAATATCTGTAGCTGACAGATGTGGTGGATGCTTCTACCACCACCACAAAGTGTTTGTATTGTTTTTCATAATTTACACTTAGTTCCAGATTGAGTCTAAGTTATTCCATTTAGATGTACATTAAATTTTTCTTCAATTTTTGAACACCTTTGTCCTTGGTTAAGTCTATGCCCATACAACAGATAAGACACTTTGTGGTGAACACACACAGCACTTACAATCAGGGTGTGTTGAAGTATTAATCTGTAAGAACCTCAGGATTCTTGTATTGATCTAATGTGGATCTACGGTAGGAATTAAAAGACCCGAAAGGAGTTAATTAGGAATAAAGAGCTAAAAAAATATTTTTTAAATTATTGGTACTTTTTAACAAGCTTTTCTTGATGCATTTAGACTTGCTTGTTCTTCTTCTCTTCTTGTGTGATATATTTTTTTCTTCAAGGAACTTACATCAAAATAAAGCATCTATAGTCTTTAGAAATCTTTACGTTCTATTTACTCGGGGTTCTATACTAACAGATCATCTTAAACGGTTCCACAGTTCACAGACTTTAGTTGAGAATCATTTATTTACAATGTAAATATAATACAGTAAAAATACTGCAAGCTTTTTAGTTTTAATACATTTCAATAAGATATTGTCACACAAACATCACTATATGTTGTTTACTCTGCAATGCATTCTGGGTGAATGATGCATATGGGGTCCTGTAGCGCTGTCTTCGTCTTGCCAAAACAGCAATGAGTAACGTTAAACCTGTTCAGTTAAACTCAAAAGGCAATGAAATTGATCTGAATGTAAAAATCAGAAGAAGCAATGAAGATGAGGAGGAAAATGAGGAAGAGGGAAGAGTTGGCCAGAAAGGAGGGGGAATGTGCGGCTGTTGCTAGGAGATGCTAACCCCAACAGATGCAATGCTATAAAGAGCTCCAGTTTCTAACTGCGGCTATTAGTGGTTAGCATCAAAATAGAAAATTCAAAACAGCTGTATTAGAAGGATGCATTGTTACTTTAAAATGGCATTCATTGTAATTCACTAAAGTATCAGCTCTTGCTAATATAGTAAACATTAGATCACAAATCGATTATGCTTGTCCCAAGAGATATCTCATGTTTAACGGCTCATGCAATGCAGCGTGACATTGTCTAATTTTATATGATAAAAGACACTCCTCTGGATTGAGCAGCAAAGATACATTTCTGTTGGTCTGCTGGACGTTAGCAATGTTTGTATTGGGCTTGAAGTACAGAGACATTGATACGTAAAATGCAATATAGAAAAAACAGAAATTCTGAAAACAGCAAAGTTACTCGCAAACCTTTTTTTTTTCATAAAAAATTTTCTCAGCTTTGCATTTTTTCCAAATTTCAATTTATAAAATGTGTTATTTGCTTGCAAAAATAATTTTTTTAAAAAATCCCTCCTTCAAGGAGAAGTAAACCATTTAGTGATTTCCACTTTAGCCAACTTATGAATAAACTAACAAACAATTTATTTTGGACTTGATAAATCATCACTGTACAAAATGAAGCAGCCCTGTTATAAACAGAGCACAAGTCTCCGATTTGGTTTCTCTTCTCTGTTTTTTATCACCTTTTTTTTTATAATTTTAATCATCTCTGTGTTTTGTTTTTTTTTTACCATCTACACTCCAGTAAAAGTACTTTGGTCAACCAACCAGCTTCTCTTAGGTACATTTAAAGATCCTGGTCAAATTTAGAGGTGACTGAGTTTTTCTTAGAAGGATAGTTTGTCATGTTCCGGGGTCCTCTCTTTTCTTTTGTGGAGTTTTTCCTGTGCGCCTTTTCCCTCTCCCACCACCAGATGGCGCCAGGTCCTGGATAGAGTGCGGTGGTGATTCCAGCCGCACAGCTGAACTCCATCAACCCTCATCAGCTGGTGTACTTAAGGAGTGAGCCGCCAGTCCTCGGTGCCGAGTGTTTGCCAGTAATGGTATCACTAAGCCTCCTAAACTTGCCTCTGTGTTCCTCCTCGTTGTTTAGTCTCTTCTAGAGACTCTGTTTCTCTGTTTCCCTGCTGCCTTTAGGTGTTCCCTCGGAAATCCTGAATCTACTGGTCAGACCCTGGCAGTTTCTGTGCCTCCCTTGTGACACCGTGGAAATTACCCATTGGTTGCCCGAGTTCCCAGACTCACCTCTCCGTTGTCTGCAAGTATCTCCTGGTTCCCACGACTGGCAGTCGTCTCACTCCTTTGTGTCTCCGCTGAACCTGTGCCGATCTGTCCGTTATACTCCTCCTCTGCTCCTGGACCCACTAAGGAAACTTGGACCCCGGACCTACCCAGTAATCCTCTAAGACTCTGATCCTACCACCCAGAAGTAAGAATTTACTATATTCGCTTCAGCGCCTCAATTTCGCAACTGCTCGTGAACTCACCACTTTACTCTCCCTCCTCAGAGACAGCCGTTTCCAGTCCTTGCCGGTTAACCTGGTTCCAGCTTTCGTTACATTCGCTGTGGTTCGCTGTTGTCAAATAAAGTTTCTTTAACCTATCTCGCTCTCCTTTCTTGGTTTTCTGCATGTGGGCGAAGAGCATTAAACCCAACATGACATAGTTATTAAGTATATTTCTTTCAGTTTTAATTTTTTTATATATTGTTTTATTGTTATCTTGTTTTGTTTCATTAAACTTTGGTCAACATCTGTTGTTTTTTGCACTATAAAAATAAACTGACATTGACAAACCAAACACCCTAAAAAAAGGATTTTCCTCAAAGTAAACACAGTTTAGACATAGCTACTGAATTTTTGGTGAGCAGTAAATGAGCACAAAACATCACACATGTTTTATCCTTAATTAAATAATGTGGATCTATATCACAAACAATTTAACATCTTCTGAATTTTTTCACACAAAACAAATGTTTTCAGAGCATCAACAATCATGTGCACAGATTAATTTGTAATGCGTATCTTTAGCATCACCAATTCAAGAGCTCAATTGGCATTCAGTGGAAATAGCTTAATGAATTGAATTATTAACCTGTATGTAAATGTTACATTTATTCCATATTTTCATAATGTCAAACTAGTGAAATGGCCTCCAGAAGGATGAATGAAACCCGGTGTCCTTTCCCCATCTTTATCAGGCTGGGTGAAACGGACCAGAAGTGCAGCACCGTATGAAACCCTTGCCTTGAGGACCCAGAAAGACGTCCTTTTCTTGGATCAGCAATCTCTTTACCCCCAAAAAGTGCAACCAGAGCCTGTTTGAAAAGATTAATGACCATTGATCCTCAGCACAAGTCACCAGGGCAGCAGACCGCTGTTTTCCTTCAGTCGGCATGAGCTGTAAAATTGTCGTTACACACTTTCTGAGTCTTTAGGTTCCACCTCTGCCGGATCCAAACCATGCTCAAGGACAGCTGCTCAGTGTTTGCTTTGTTTCTACTGTTGTTCAACAAAGTCAGATGTTGTGGTGAATGTTCCTGTGCTTTGTGAATTATGAAAACATTTTTTCTGTCTTTTTTTTTACAAAAACGTGAAAGCTGAGATTGAGTTAGCATATAATGAACGCTGTAAATCAGAAAAACTGCACTGAAGCAAAATATTTCAGAGAGACGTGTCCTTTAAAACCAAAACATCCAAAGAGTTCAGCTTTGACACTTTTCCTTCCTTTTGATGCCTTTATAATTATGTCCCTGTTTTCAGAACTTGTGACCTGTGTTTGCTGCCTTCTCCAGAACACGTGAACATTTCAAAAACATCAATACGCAGATACTTGCAGCCAACGCAGGAATGGAAGTGCTAATTAAGGAGGAATATTATTCCAGTTAATCAATTCAATATGTGACTTTAGCCCCAAACATGAACACTGATGTTGAAATATAGAGCAGAGATGGATTTAAATGGAACACAGATGTTTTTTTGGGATGGTTTGTTCTGCTCACTATCAGGCTAACAAACAGTCTAATAAGGCTCGAAGTTAGTGAAGTCATATAATGATTATTAAGATAATTGCAGGTTTGTCGTGTTGTGAAGCAAATCAGAGTTATGGGAGGGAACCCAGCAGAGCGGCTGCAAAAATGATTGAATGTGACTTTGTCTAATTGCAAAAATCTCTTTCTGCTTCCCCCACGTCTCACATCATCACCCCAAACTCATAAGGAGCATGAGTTATGACCAATACACCAAATCTATCCTCTCTTTTTCAAATACTCTGTATTTTTACATTCACCTCCCAAAAGTGTTGAACTCTTTTTTTTTAGAAACCTGTTTATGATGTTGCTATTTTTCTGTTGGACACTGCGAAGCGAATGGGCAAAAACAAAGAAGGATGAAGCCACTAGTAGGCAGGAGTCTAAAACTGGATCTGACTTGAAATAAGAAGACGGCAACTATGAAAAATAAGATGATTTGTACTCAGTTAAATCATTGTTAGCTGTTAAATGGTTTTATGAAATAAATCACATTGATGTTTTTTATATATATCCCTTTTAGTCAATTAACTTTCAGAATGTCAGATATTGTTTTTCAGTTAAATGCTGTTGTTGTGTATAACTTAATCAAATAATTTTCAGCTGGGAACTTTATGTTGTTCTTTGAAGACACGCCCAACCAGCTGTGAATGAAACGAATGAAACAAATAGATAAATGGAATAAATCCAGTGAGTTTTGTCCAGCAATCTTTGCTCTGTCTGCCTGATTCTGACCCATTAGCCTCCTGATCTTCTGAACCAGCCTGTTCTCCGGTCGGACCTGTTTTTGAGTATTTTTGCCTTGAGCTCTTTCTGTCCCTTCTGACCAAGTTTGTGGATTATGTTCTGGATCTCTCTGAGTTGCCTGGTCTGAGTTTGATGGGAGAAGTTGACAGTTTCAATAATTTCATTTCATTTTTGAGTCTTTTGGGCAGAGACTATGAATTAAATAAATACAAGTGGAATAATAAAATGTGAATTAACATTTAAAAATGTTATTTTATTTTTGAATGTCAGTATTTGAAAGTTATTTTCAAGTATTTCAATTTACATTTCATAAAAACAATGATATGTTTACTTATTTAATGGCACATTTAATCATTAAAATGTACATTAACTTATTTTGGATCATTATTTCATTGTATATTTACTTATTTCATAATTCAGATACTATTTATTTTATTTTATTTATTCCAGTTTGCCCTCTGCCATGGAGCAATGATGCAATCCTGGAGTCCAACAGTGCAGTCACTCTTCTGAAACACTTCAGGTTGATTCTCAGAGATACAAGCTTAGAGGCATGTAAGGCTGAAGTCTATAAAGACCTTATAAATCAACAAAAGCGACTCCTGCATTATACGTGGCCGAAGCACAGGTTAACAATATGCAGCCAGTAACTTCTGCAATGGTTCCATGGGCTACCTTTGCAAGCCCGTTTTTTATTTGTTATAGAAACAATGCAACATACATCAGCTGCTAAATTCATGATGCATCCAGATGAGTTGATGTAACTCAAAGATTGACCTGCAGCTCTGACACCAGTGATCTGGAACCACTAATGGTGTGTGGATAAGTTTCCCATAAAAGCAGGATGAGGGAACACGCTGTCACCGCAGCCCCATCATTACTAAACCCAACAAGAAAATGCTCTCCTGGAGACGTATCATTCAAGATCAACTGCATTTCAATTAACCAATAACATCTGTTCACACAGCTCCTCAGCCAGTTGCCCATATGTTTTACAGCTTCAGAGTGATGATGAAGAAGCTTCTGTCTGCTGCCAGCAGAGAAATAAAGTAAAAGGGTCAGAATCAATACATTTGGATGAAGATTAAATATGACTATTTTTCCAGTATAGTCATTTGTGAAAGTGACTTTGAAGCAGGCAGAGACTAACTAGAATTATTTATACTCGGATGGATTGAAGAGTTTTTAGCAGCTGCTGGAATGGACTGTGCCTCCAGAGCCTTTCTCTCCCCTGTTAAACCTCAAGCATTGTGAGACAGATTGCCTGAATTTAGGTCTGGGCTTTGACTAGGCCATTCAAACATAAAAGCTGAGCCAGCCTTGATATTCTCTCTGATTTTAAACAGAGCAAACTCTGAAAATGCTGAGAATCAATGTCCTCCTCTTCTTCTACTGGTTTCAAGCACCTTTTTGGGTATTTAACCATTTTTATGTGGGAATAAATCTGGATTTTGTTTAATTAAATGTGGGAAGAAATGTTATTACTATGTTAGATTCATATATTTATATTTATGTTTTTCAAAAAAATAATCTCCATTAATAATATGAAATTGTTGCAGAAAAATGTCTTTACAGGACCTTGGAGGAGTTTAAAAGTTTTTAGGTTTCAGGTAAAAAGGACTTATTTTAATTCCTACTATGGTTAAAAAAAGTCTGATTAAATATTTAAGTCACAGTAACTGCTGTTTTATGTTAAAAACAAATCTTATAAATTCTAAATTTTAAAAATCTGCTGTATGTTCAACACATACGGACGATGGAGGCCATACAGGCTGCCTGGTGTTTTCATCCATAGCTGAACAATTTTCTGCTCCTCTGGGATCCTTTGCATCAATTCAATTTATTTCAGAAAATGGACCAATTCATCAGGGAAATTCGGTGTGTCATTTGTGTTTTTCATCAAGCGACTTTTCACCAGCACAAATGGATTCCACCCTCATGCCGACACCTTGGACCGACACAACGTTGGCATGACGTTTTTTTTTGTAAGATGCTAGTAGAGAGGGGAGGAGTTTAGTGCATATTTAGAAAAACAGAGATAATTAATGAGCCTGGCTGTTTGCCGGGAGGCTGATTCCTGAGCTGGAAGTGAAAGTTCATTTACCACAATTCATTTTAGAGGTAGAGAGGTAACAAAAAACATCCCAGAGCTGAAGCTCTAGAAACACAAACTGCAGCAGTAGTTGCTGTCGTCAGGCCCACTCTGACAACGCCATGTCGTCCCTGTGACATTTCAGGAACCCTCACTTTTCATTAGATGGCAATTAATCACTGCTGACACCATGTGTGGCTTCCACCAGGCCGGGGAAGAGCGAAGGCCTCCCAGAAAGCACCCCAGGGTGGGACAGGCAAAACATTGCATAGCAAAACCCAGGCTACGCTTCTGCATGTTGGAACAAAATGACCTGATTTAGATCAACTCTTCCCAGGAAGTTATTAATTAATAAATACACTGCAGCTTGAAAAGGTTCTTTATTAATAATTAATTAAGTTTTCCTTTTGCGAAAGACAAACTGCAAGTGGGGAAATCAAGAGAGGAAAAGAATGAACAGGAAACTGCATAAAGTTACGGACTAAGACTGAGGGCAAACAAGGTGGGTGTTGTAAAAGAAGCCATTATATTAATTTATACAATGAGTGAAAATGGATGGAGTTGGCGTTGCTGTGCTGATTATTTAAGGTATTAGTAACTGGAAAAGTAACGTAGTTACTCTAACAGGTTACTTAAAAACGATAATCATCAAAAAGGACGCAGCCAGTCCTCCAGCCTGGCCATCAAGTCACGAACTAACATAAGCATCACTGGAATCTCCTCATCATTCCATCAAATGTAGATCAACAAGGGGAGCAGGCATGGAAAATAAAAACAAAGCTTTCCCACCAAAATGATTTGGGTTCTAGAAGATCTGCAAGCCAACAGATGCTAACAGCAACTGCATGGCAACAGACTCAGTGCTAACATGTTTTGACATGTTGTTTTAGGGTTATGGCTAACTTTATTTCAATACACGTTCATTTGTCGTTTTGTAAACACAGTAGGCGTGTGTTCACAGAGCAACATAAGGTTGACAGTGGAAAAATTATTTGATTAAATTATATGCCACAACTGCATTTAATTGAAAAACACTGCAGAAACTACACAGTCAAATGGGTAAGAAAGAGAAGTAAGTGCATCTTTTCTTCTAATGGCACCAAGCGGCATCAAAACGCAGGCAGAGGCAGCAGCATAACAGAGGTTTAGGTTCCTGTTCCTTTCTTTGACCAGAGCCTTTTCAGTTTATTACAAGACGTATCAGAACTAAAAACATAAATTTGTTTTTTTTTTAGACTGCTGGCCCTGAAGTACCCTTTTGTAGAGAAAAACACTATTACAGTTACCTAGAATAGGTTTCATAAACAACTTCTTTGAGCCTGCTCTCCGATTTCAGAATCACGTCCATATTTGCATTTAGTGGCACGAATATCCAGCTGTGTTTTGTGTTTATTCAGGCGTATGGTTGTTGCTGGGATTGAAAAGAGAGAGAGAGACAAAAAAAACAACTTCAGGGCTTCTGGATGCTGCGTTTGACACTGAAAGTCTTACCGCTGACTTTAACAGCATTTTAATTAGTAGGAAAGTGTTGGGCTAATAATGGTGCTCTAATCACACTTGAGTAGATTTCCTCCCTGGAGTCTGATCTGTAAGCACACAAAGCACAGCAGAGGGAAAGACGAGAGTGACACAGTTAAATAAAAAAAGAGGGGGGATCAGCTTAAAGCATCCACATGCTGCTAACTGATAGTAATGGTTTATGTTGGGCTTAACAAAGCAGCAAACAAGCACATCAGAACATTTCAGTCAGACTTATCAGGGAGTAATTTAGTGCTTTAGCTTCTATTTGTACTTTTAACCCATGGCTTATGATAAATGAAGATTTTTTTCTAAGTGGTTCTAAACTATGTTAATGTACGATACTTTTCAGAAACAAATGAATCCCTGGAACGTTTTACACTTTTTCAACATCTATATGTTCTATAAGTATTTTGAAGGAAAGTCAAATATGATTATCGTATTTTTTTGACCAATAAAAATTCAGAGCTTTCAAATCTTCTTGCTCACTAGGAGGTTATAACAACAGGCCCACATATGGGTGCAGACGACTTATGTTATAATGTCTGATGAAAGGTCTGCTGTTTATATTACAAAAGAAAAAATCACAATAAGAAATAAAAAAGACAAATTAAAAAATAAAAGGATTGATAGATATGCAGACAGAGAGACAGGCAGATTTAAAAAGTAAAACACAAAATTCATACAAAAAATACAAAAACTTAAAAGATGATGATAATGCAGCGTTAACAGGACGTGAGCCAACGTCCTCTTTGTGCCAGTCCTAAGCTCAGGCAAATGCAGAGGATAAAGTCAGTTAGACCCCTGGTTACTCTTTGTTGCCCCCTAGTGCCCCTTTCCTTCCCCTTAGCTCCTTTCTAGCTGCTTCTGTCCACACCTGCTGCCAATTAGCTGATTACTCCGTTCATCGTTCTGTCTCCAATATACTCCTCCTCTGCAGTTACTCAGTGCTGCATTCTCTCCACTTTCCATGTATGTTTTTCCAAAATGCCTCCTTGTTTTGATTCCTGAGTTCCCTGCCTGTTCAGTCCGGATTTATGCTTCTGTTGCCACCAACTTCATCTGTAAACCATCTCTGCTTCCTTCCTTTACAAACATGCACTAACCCTGACACAAAAGTTTAAATACTCTTTCATGAAAGACACAAAAATTGTCTGCTAATAAAATAAATTGAAACTGAAAAAAGTAGTAATAAATAAAAAATATAAAAGATGGAATTCATGATACTGACTTTTAATATATTTTTATATTCATATGTGTATAGAATGCTGTATAAACAGAGGACTGTAGAACAATAAAGACAAAGAAATTCCTTTTAAGTGGACTTTATCAGTTCACAGATTTTAATGTAACCCATTAATTGACATTCAATCATAGGCAGATTATCTGTTTACATCCCTACCCCACGGTGAAAGTGGTGATGTCCTGTCTGCTGTTAGCAACAGTGAAATTGATTAACGGAGCAAAACAGAATGATAACCTGATAGAAAAGATGTCAGGAAAATGTTTTTGAGATTTCTTTTTTTATGGCAGAAAGCCCAAGTCAAACCCTGCAGTCAAAACAGCAATGAGTAAACGCTAAACCTTTTCATTTTAAACTAGAGCACGTTGATAATGATGACTATGTTGAAATCACAAGACGTTATGAAGATGAGGAGGGCCAAACAGAGGAAGAGGGGAGCGTTGGCTAAAGAAGCTGGTGTTTGTACTGATGCTGCTAGGCCATGATTTCAAACTCCAAAGTTTTACCGCCATGGAGGATTGAAGAAATCAAGAAATTGAAAAGAGAATGCAGGAGAGTTTAGAGGACATGGAAGAAAAGGAAATTAACAGTTCATTTAGAAATTTTTATGGAAAAAAATCTACAATAAAGCAAACAGTCCAGAACATTTTATTTTTTAAAGATCATCACAGATAATAGAAACAATCCAAAATTCCCTTTTAGAACAATTGATCTTTTAATAAACAGGGATGTTAAAATGTGCCCCATTCCAGCATCAGATGCTGCATGTGAGAATTCAGAGACCACTTTAGAAGTAAGATCAGAAATATTAGATCCAGCTTTTCATCCCAGCAAGATGTTGATTTTAACAGACCTGTACTGTTGCTTTTACCCAAGGAAACACTGGAGAGTTTTGCCCTGGTTGATGCAAGGATGCTTGGTTGAGTTTTCTTAACCCAACAACCTGCCTTTTAGATCCCATTCCCACATCGTTTTTAAAAATATTTTAGAATTTCTATGAGCCTGAGCTTTTGAACCGTTCTAAATCAATCTCTTCAGACAAGTGTCGTCCCATCTGCCCGTAAAATGGCGGCGGTGAGGCCCCTTCTGAAGAAGAGTAATTTAGCCTTAATCATTGCTGATAATTACAGACCTCCATCAAACGTACCGTTTTTGAGTAAAATCATTGAAAAAACTGTTCTTGTTTAATTGCATGAGTTTTTGAACACTCAAAACATTTTTAAAAAATATCAAACTGGTTTTAGGACCAACCACAGTACTGAGAAGGCCTTTTTAGAGATTGCCAACGATCTGTGAACTAATTTGGAAAATAAGAAACTACAGATTGCTGCTTTTTAGTAAGTATGGATAAATTCAGGAAGCCACGAAATCAACTGTTGGGTTCCCCAGGGGTCAATGTTAGGCCCAATGCTTCTTAATCTTTACATGCTGCCACTTGGGGACATCATCATGAGACACAGTGTTGGTTTTCACAGCTACGCTGATGATGCACAGCTTTATATTGCTGTGTCTCCTGATGGCTTAGAGCCCATTAAAGTCATTTTAAATTGCATTGTGGACATAAAGAGAACTTCTTACAGCTTAACCTGGGCAAAACGGAAGTTTTAATTATTGGTAATTTCATGCAAATTGCAGAGTGTTCAAACATCTCGGTGCGTTCGTTGTCAGCAGTCCTGTACCACTGCCCTGACCTGGGTGGTTGTTGTAGTAGTGCCACCTCACAATTGTTTGTTTCAACAGATATCTCAGGTATATCGGCTCATGAAAACTTTGAAGCAGTGTGACTAACTAATTTTACATTAGTCAAACATAATCCGATGAAAGAATCTCTGCTGTTAGCCCTGTGTTAACTCTGTCGGTTCCAGTCCAGTCAGACCAAACCATATAATTTACCCAGTATTGTGAAAACATGGCGACTGTGGAGGGGAATAGATAACAAAGGATATAGAGTTTTCTTAAGGTAATTAAGAGTTTTTAACCCAGCACAAATAATATTTTTTAAGGTAATTGGTAAATTACAATATGTTCAGGCCAACATGTTCAACTAGTCATGGATCCCTACAAGGGTTACAATATTTTTGTAAGTCACTGTTTACTTAAGAATGTCCTTAAACTTGCATAAAATATTAAATTCTAAGCCTGGCTGTAATGCGAGCAGTAATTACAGCCTGACTTAGACAAACAAAAGCTTTAATCTGTTGTTTGGTTTTTTGCTAGAATGATTTTGTAAATACTTCAAAAAGTCAAAACGCTCCAAAGTCTTAGGCTGATCTTCCAGTGCACCATTCAGCTTGTAGAGGTATCAGAACCCTGACAGGTCTGCCATGGTTCATTACATCGGTTCCGCCGTGATCTGAATATCCACATTTAGAGGTGAGGGCTGTTCGTCTGTGATCAGCTGAAAGAGAGCTCTTAGTTTCATGTCAGCCGATTGCAATCTCTCCCTATTTCCTATGTATTATAAATAATTTAATCAGATTTTATAAACTAGGCTTAGCTTTGGAATTTAATTACATGAAAACAAATGAAAAAAAAAACCATGTTTTCATCCTTCATCAGTGTTGTTTAGAACTTCAACAGAGCCGATGTGGATGATGCCAAAAGGTCACCAAAGATGGTGGAAGTGAAAACTGCTGAAACAATTTCTGAAAATAAAAGGTGACTGTAGTGGGATCAACCGCCTGAAAGCGACAACGCTTCTTTTAAATCTGAGCTGCAGTGTTGTGTTTTTCTGTCATTAGGAAGGAGCCATTAAATATTAACACCTGGGTTGATGGTGGAGTTCAATGCTCCATGACCTGTAATGAAGTACTTCCACTTACTGTCTGGCCAGCACAACCTTCAAAGTAACAACAAAGGCGCATTCAGACTGGATCCGTGGGTTTGGCTCAAAGTGAGTTTTATAATGAGCAGAGAGAGCCAAGAACAGAGGAGAGAGGCTGTTTGAGTAAAAGATGATCTGGAATGGATGGAAAAGCTCCCTGAGTTGAGAGAAAATGTTTAGAAATTTCTCACTTTAAATGCTGAGAATAAAAGTAACTGTTGGGATCCGGAGCCTGTCGCTCCATCTTTCCTCCAGCAGAGTGCGCCTCGAGTCTCCTGGGCTGGAGCCCTCA
>JAUZNJ010028691.1:0-15905 GCA_034780135.1 Jordanella pulchra | reverse complement strand
TATCACGTTTTAACAAGATACGTATCACGTTATAACGTGATAGCGCTCGAATTTTGTTTCCCTGTGTGACAGCAATACGCTTCCGCTTCCGCAGAAATTCGCACAGGTATCTAAAATAGTAGGGATAGAAATACCCCGACTAAAATTTACAATTTTTTGCAGTTGGTGGTTCCTTTAAAACTGACTTATTGTGGCTTCCTACTTTGGAAAAGACAAATTAATTCAACATATCTGCTATAAGAGAAATTCATGATTATCATTTATTAGGACACACGATACAAAAATACTTAAAACCAAAGAGTCTTACAGGACGCAACTTCACATTGCGCAATAAGACCCAAATGAAAAGATAATTTTCTTTCTGTTAAAACTTATTTCGAAACCTGCCTCTGGGTTAATGCGCATTTCTTTTTAAATAACAGCCTATAAGAAAAAGAAAGAAGACTTGAATTGTACCAATTAAAGTCCTCAAAACGCATAGTTACAATGTGTTGACTGCTTCAAACTTCTCAAACTGTGTTTTGGCGAGAGGTACTTAAGACGTGTTAAACTACACATACACATATGCAACCATCACATGTGAATCTTATCGGCACATTGATTAAAACTATTTAAAAGAGATAAACATACCGTGTAATGGATCGGGAATAACCCACATCAGCTGTTCAATCGCTGCCTCTGTTGTTTACTGGGGCAGAGGAAAAACGAAAGCTAGAAATGAAAAGCAAATGGGAGTAAACAAGAGAACCAAAATGAAGGAAATCATTGGCCAGAGTAAAGAAAACACACGATGACCAATGCAATAATAATTAATAATAATAATGATGATAACACAGATTATTATGATGATGATCATCTTTTTTTTCTCTACTGTTGCTTTTACATGTTTGGTTTTCTTTTCCTTTTTTCAAACAGTGGTCTAAAGTTGAGTTAAATCGGCAGGACCTACAACAAAAACTATTGCTTTTTTTAATGATGTCCAAGGCTGCACTGGGTACAAAAAAATGGCCAGGGAATTTTTTTGTCGTGGTGGCCAACCAAGATTAATTTATACAAGTAGCATACCAGATGTACAGATTCACTCCTTTCTAAAAATAATATAAGGCAAAATAAATTAATCAAGGGTAAGAAATAAAGAAAATACTCTTTGGTTAAAAGGCTGCTTACATTTTGGATTTTGTTCATTATTTGTTTTTCACATAAAACATGAAACAAATATTTACAGAAGATAACTGTTATTCCCCATTTGGCTCAGCAGATAGGAAAACAACATAAAACAACAAACCTTGTGTTCATGCAAGGTGTGTCATTTCAACATAGGCTTGTGTATAAAATGCATCTTTAGTTAAAACAAGTAAGTTCTTCATTAAAGTTACTCATGGGGAGCCTGATATTTTACTCAACTAATAATATCCTGTGGAGATTTCTTCCTCTTTTCCTCTCATATCCTTAAATTAGATCATCATTTGGTGAAATGATAAATGATTTGATAACATAAAATATCTTAAATAATAAATTATACATTTTTGTGTACATTATGACAGCCTTGGGCCAGCCTAAAAATGTGTGTCGGCCCACCTGGCATTTGCCCTGCTCGCCCAAAGGCCCGACCAGCCCTGATGTCATTGACAATCATCTGGTCTAATCCGATAGCAAAGAGAGGCACTATTTCATCTTTTCTTTGTGACCTTCAACATTTAGCTATGAGAATAGAAATGTGAATGTGGATGCAGTTGTCCGAGTGAAGACCTACATTTTATTTGGATGTGTCATGCTGTAAGAATGCTACTGTGACAAGATGAATGTCTGCTTTTCAGATAGCAGAGTTAGCTCCCTAGATGTGATTTTAAGGTTGTGGTCCAACTGTTTTACTAACTTATTTTATTATGTTTTTATCTTTGCTTTTTTTGCTTTACTTCCTTATATTATGTGATCTAATTCATGTAAAACACTTTGAATTGTCCTTGTACTGAACTGTGCAATACAAATAAAGTTGCTTTGCCTTGCATTGCCTAACTGCCTTACTTCACCTCATAATGTCCTCTAATTACACATCACTAAGCTTTAAAATGGTCCATAATTCTCAATAAATTCAATGATTATTGATTGTGTCAAAGTTTGAAAGTCTCTTTATTAATAATTGGTTTCAGTTTAAATCTGCCCCAGATTTAATACAGTTCCATTCCTGGCCACGTATTTATAAAGGTAGGTAGAGTTGCCAAACCCTGTATTCAATCACTAAAAAAGTATTTGGTATAAATTCTGCTATTACAAATATGATTGATCTGATAAACATAATGTAACCTGACAGACATTAATTTGAAGTTCTAAACAAATTTATGTCGTTTTTTTGGGAACATCTTATGAAAAATAGCCAGTGGAAATAATGGATTCCTCACCCCTAAGATAAAAACACTACTAATAGATAATAAAGTACAATATGTTAGGACAAAGTAAAGCACTTATGTTTGCCTGTTTACCAGAATGTTTATATTACCTAAAAGTAGTAGTCTCACTTTGACAATACCTCCATAGGTTTCTTTGTACTGCATTGCTGACTGAAACACATTTGTCCTCAATTAACTGAAGTAAAGATTTACAAATAGAAGTAAAATGTATGGTGTAGTAGGGTTAAACTAGTCACAAAAAACCAACCAAGTTATTGAAACAGAGGTGGGTATTTACTGTATTGAAGTCTAAATCAGAGTTGCTGCAGTTTAAGTAGCTTTAGGGTTGGTGTGTAGGGAGGCAGTGTTTTTCCATGGGCATAAAGGAGAAATAAATGAAACAATGCGAAACAATATTTCATCTCTTAGTTGATATGAGTCAGCTACAGAAACAAAGAGCCTATTGCAGTTTTTCAGCTGCACTTTGGAGACGTTTTTCTAACTTTTCTAGGTTCTAGAATGTTTTTGTTGAGGCTTCTGACCCACATCAGCAAAGACAAACAAAATGGTGTTTATTTTATTTGGTTTTTTCCTTTTCTTGTTGATTGGTTTGTTTTAGTATCAAATAAGGTTTTTATATCCACACTCGAGACCAGTTGGTGGCGGTAATGCATCATTTCGTTGTTTGCCAAACGCCAATAAGATTTCATAAAGAAGAGGAAGACTGCCTCCAGGTGGCCCTCTGGTGGAGAGTCTGCAGAACTGAACTAAATAGAGCACAGAAGAAACAACCCATTTCCTGATCAATGGTCCTGTCAAGACAACACTAAAGGTGTATCAGCTTCACCCTTTTAATGTTAATCTGTAAAATAAAATAAAAATAATTAATGCGATGGACCAATTGGTTACAGTTTTGGTGCCATCATAAGAAATCAATTTAATATTATGTGTCCAATGCAGGGCCCATAAGATGGGACTGGGCCAGTTGCCCTTTTATAGAACCACAGAAGCATTTCAAGTTTTTTTAGGCTCCAGTGGCTTTTATTTTGCAACGGGCTGGGATTCAAACCAACAACGTCCACGTTGAGGCCTCCAGATATGATCAAGCGCTTTACCACTATACCAACTTCCATCCTTAGCCTTTTAATATACCTTACTGAAAATATAAGGTTGAATATAATTTTCAGGAGGTTGCTTGAGTACTGTCCTGTGACAGACTGGTGACCTATCCAGGGTGTACCACACCTCTCACTCATAGATTGCTGGAGACAGTGACGGTGTAAGCTGAGGAAGATAAAGATGGATGGATGGGCTTAAGTACTTTTTCATTTTGACTACAGAGACTGGTAGGAAAAAAATATTTTTTTTTCCAATTTCTTAAGCATATAATAATCCAGTTTTAGGAGTAAAATGTCTTTGCAAATTTGCAGAGAAATTGTAATGCTTGAAAGCAATTTTTTTCACACCTTAAAGCATAATTAGCGTAACGAAATCCCAACTGAACTTCTCTTAAATAGAAATAGAGTAAATAAAAATGCACATATTTGAAATAAAGTATTGAAAATCAGGTCATATCTTAAGTTTTAAAATTAAAATAATAAATGCAAGACTTTCCCAGACCTTGCTAAACCCTGGTAATAATACTGTCAAAAAGGCAACTTTTGTTCAGGATTTTGAGCACATTTTTAAAACTGTAAATTTCTCATTTATTCTTACAACACATTTTTTAAATAAAAAACAAACTCTTACCACAGGCCTTATAGATAAATACTGACAAAAGAAAAGTTAAAAACCCAAAAGTACCCAAAATCCATTGATTTACTGGATCATAGAAAGTGTTTATTAGGGTTGCCCAACCATTTCTTTACAGACTAAATATACATTTTATCAGACAGATACAGAAAAATGATTTTGTTCAACCTGATTTTTTAGAAAAACAAATTAAACTTTTACTCTCTTGTCAGTAGTTTATGTTTCAGTAAAGACAGTTTCCTTCCATAGGTACACACTTAGTGGTCTTGGACAGGCTAGAATTCATATGACGTTTGATATTTTATTTATATCCGTCATGCATATTCTTATTTGTTTCCTTCAGCTCCCTTGGCCATAGTTTTTCAGGTGAGTGGAAGTTTTATTTTAGTTCGTATCTGCAGTCTGTAGTTGATCACATATCTTCCTACTTTGTGGATAAAGCGATGAGTCGTCTATCATGCTGAAGCTTTCTTCCCCCTTTTGATTACTGTTATTAATTCCAAGATAACCACTTTTATTTTTTCCCAACCTCCTGTTGTTCTGCCTGCTGCCACCTTGATCCAGAGTTCCAGATATGAGGGAGATCCCACTTGTCTTTTCTAAAGTATTTTTCCGCAGTACTATTAACACTGAGCTTTTTGTAGTGCTGCTGTTTTTCCCGTCTTCTGCTTGTGTTTTACCATTCACAGACTCAGAATGGCTACCAGGACTGCTGCTGCCTGAGTCACAGAGCTGATCCAAAGCAGGTGGAGGTGAGGGGGTGGTGCTGGTACTTCTTGAGCCACAGGGAAGGTTGTTTTTTCTCTCCCTTTGCGATGACCAATCAAAGTCTGTGCTTGATCTGTAAACATTGTATTGTGCTAATGGATGATTTTCAAGGTAGGTTGGCTTCCTCTCACAGTTTAGGTGAAATCTTGAAGAAGTCCTGCAGCAGAGGGCAGTACAGTCTGGCTCTGCAGTGAAGCTGGAGCTTTCTTGGCTGTTGGTGATTTTCAGTTTAGTGTCCATCCTATTGTTTCTGGGAGTTTTAACTGATGTGAACCTCTGTAAACCAAGAGTCCTCACTGATAAGGTCCTGGTAGGAGGATCATGACATGGTGGCCTGGGTTTGAAGTTCTGCAGTGAGGGTAAATCTACTGTGAAGCCTGATTTAGGAACTAACTGAGCATCTGAACTGGGTTCAGGTGGAAGTCTGAGGGAGGAAACAAGAAATAGCTCAGGATATTTGTCACACCACATTCTAGTTTAAAGGCTTCATTTTGATCAAAAAACATGTAAATATACAGATAATGAATCATAAATAGAACGTTTCTATGATTAATAACACACAAACCTGAGGCTTTCCTTTGGGGTACAAACAGGAGCAGAGGAAGAAGCTCCTAATGATGAAGGTAGTAGCTCCAAGTCGGTTTGAATGGCTGTTCTAAGGTTTTTCAGCTCTGTACAAACACAACAGAAAAGCTCAAACATCAAAACCTATTAAAAACAGAGTTTCATCTATAAACAAACAAAACGAAAAGTAAAAGGATTTGTAAAACAGCAGGAGGTGTTTTTGGAAGCAAACTATTTCAAAGAGCTAGAAAACCATGGAACCTGTATCACTAACATGCATGATGCATGTTTTAACAACACCTCTGTAAAATTTCTAGGAACTGAGAAGATAAATTGTTTTTTCTTTTTTTTTTATGAGAAATACTCTCATATGAGTGAGACTCAATGAGGCGCCTTTTACTGCAGATAAATGTCCCTGCACTAGTAACCACATGAATGTCATACAGCAGTTTTCTATCTAAAAGCATTTTCTAAGTATAAAATCCCAAACAGTAAAGGTTAATGTTGGGGCACCTCAAATAATGAACATTCTTTGTGTTCCCAACATATTTGGACACGAGTTATCAATCACAATATTATAAATCTCAATTTACATCTTCATAAATAAAACCCTTTATAAAATAAAAAGAGCTTCCTGGGTTGAGTCAAAGCAAAGTTCATGCAAGAAACCCCTCAAGTATTTCTCTGCTTTTCACCAATTCTATTGCAGCCGTTTCAAGCTAATAGTCACATAACATAAAAGCAGACAGTTTATACTCATGGAGCTGATATAAAGCAGACAGTATATTAGAAACAATAAAAGTGAGTAAAATAACAAATGATGCTTGGTTTAAGCCTAAAGTTTCCTTCATACCACAGATCCCCTTAAAATGGAAGAGCAGCAGTTTAGACACCAAACAGGTTAAAAGTAGCACTTTGATGATTTTTGAATGAGTTTTCAATCAATCGATAAATAAAAACTGAGTGATGTTCCGAAAATACCTGCACTATTTACTGATGTAAAATCTACATTTTTATGGGATTTTTAGTTTTTAAATACTCCTCCAAACCCGGAGAATAATAAAATCAGCCTTTCCAGTTTTATGGAGACTGTGAAAGAACCCCGTCTCCCTGAAAGATTCTCTGCCCCCAAATGCTCTTTTTAATGCTTCTGTTTTGTTTCTTTTTACAAAATACTTCCAGTTGTATAATCAGTACAATTTTGATAGACTGCAGAGGAAAGCACTTGATCTTTTTCTCTAAATGTACTCTTGCCTGAGGTAAACCCTGTATATTAATTAACTAAGCTAGATATTAGGATTATATGGAAAATCTTCTTTCTATCTAAAATTTGTCAGCAGATGGCAGCAAATACTTAAAATATATCTCACCCATAAGAGAAGGCTCCGGTTGTGTTGTTTCACTCTCATACTTTAGGTGGATGCTTTCCTGCAAGAGAAAAAGAGTTTCAGTTGATGTTGCAGTTTTCCTGCATGCCACTATTATGTGTAAAGGAATACTTGTGTGGAAAAGACAGACACGTTGGAAAAAAAAAGGTAAACATAGGAAACAGTCACAAGACGAGACTCTGGAAAGGAAGGAACATGAGCGAAAGATTTAAAAATAACCCAGAGAGAGAGTTTGAAGGAATGCAAGTGTGTATATTAGAGAGACCACTAAGCGATTGAGCAGCGGTGTTCCATCATAAATTGGCTTCTAGCATATAAATCCAAGCAAATGAAAACCATAACGCTCTATGTGTGCCAAAAGTTTGAAAAACTAGTATTGAATTTATGTTGATTTATGTTGTTAGTAGCCTTTTTTTTTACACTAACAAACAACACATAAGTTTCAAAGCAACCACAACGTGCACCACACTTCACAGATAAGTGCAAACATTATCACTCATACTTGTTTTAGTCTGGAGCCTGGATGTTAAACCACAAATCAAAGTCTCTCAGCCAAATCTCCAAGTCTTTCATTTCAGATTAATTATACAGGTATCTGCTGCTTTGGACTTGGAAGAATAAAACCTATTGTGAACATAATCTGAAAATGGACTTTTAGGCAAGATAAACATTACCATGGTTTAAACCTGCTGTTTTCTTTTTTTTTTTTACTTAGGTTGGGCTGCAACTTTAGCTCAGACCAGACTTATTAGACCTCATATTCAGAATGTAGTGCTGAGGTTGGCAGCAAAATGTCAGAGCTGTGATCTGCTGCAAATGCAAAATCTACCAAGCATCCACTACTGAATAGGACCTTCTGTCATCACATTTATCACCTGGAATACAATCATGTTATGCTGTAATTCCAACTGGACAAGCAAAATTGGTTGACAAAGGAAGCCAGCAGCAGAAATGTCTCACAGGAGGACTGTGATGGCTAAGCCACATTCCCAGAATAGAGGCAGATTAAGTGTGAGAGATGGTGCTGTGGTTTCAATCTCCAAATGCCCTTAACAAGCTGGGTCTATTTCATCTTTGTGTAATTCAACTAAAATAATAAAATACAATAGAATAGATTTTATTGTCCCTTAGGGGAAATTTGCTTTGCACTCAAAAGTTTGTAGTAAATAGTAGTAGCTGCCATTAGAAACAATAAATACACGTAAAACAGACACCTGCTAAAGATGCTACCTGCTACACACACTCATAACAGCTCCAATAAAAAAAAACAAGCAGGACAACAATTTATTAGACATTTAGCTAATAAAATATGTGAAGCTACAGTAGTAATAGAGGAAATTAAAAAACAATATTTCCAGGTTAAGGATGTGTACAAAATTTGTATTCCCTTACACTGACTGACTTAATACTTAATAATACTTACATAGTGTGTATGGGCAGGTTAAAGCAGCTTTGGTGAAGCCTTCAGTAAAAAGAAAATGAGTCACAATCTGTTTGTTTAGAGCTAGCCTGAGATGGGCTGCTACATGCTGCAGTAGAAAGAACCACAGATCAAGCTACATCAGCCTAAATGCCTAAGGCAGCTGTATTTAGTAGCTGCTTCAAAACTTTATTGCTTAACTAATAAGATTAAACACTCAGTGAATACAATTTTCCACTCTTTTAAACATGGGGGAGCTTTATGAAGTAAAGAACTGGTCAGATGCTTGTAATTTTTTCTCTAGTGTAAAACTGTTCAAAGGGTAAAAATAATCCTCTCAGCTTCTTGTATCAATTTGTTTGGCTATTGGTTATAAATAAAACATAAAAATAAATAAATTCTGGGCCATAAAATTAACTGGCCAATAGTGATGTTCATATTAAAATGCATAAAACAAATGTTAGTATTGATTTAAAATGCAGTTTGGACATCTAAAATATGCTATCTATATCTGTATCTATAGATATAGATCTATATCTATCTATATCTATCTATATCTATATATCTATATCTATCTATCTATATCTATCTATCTATCTATATCTATTTATATCTCTGTATCTATCTATCTATATCTCTGTATATCTCTGTATATCTATCTATCTATCTCTCTATCTCTCTATCTATCTATCTATATATAGATATATATATATCTATATATAGATATATATATAGATATATATATATCTCATTTGTATGTTTTAAATAATAAACCAAAAAAAAGTAGCCTCCCTTTCAAGACTCGGTGAGTTATTATAGCTCATCAGGAGGCTCTGTCTTGCATAACCACCAGTGACTGAAAGTACCCTGGAAGTTCATGCTGAACTGAAACAAGAGTCCGTTTAAACACGGATAATACATAAAACTTTACCATCACTAAACCGCTACCATGACAAAAAAACAAAGTTAACACATTTTTTAGATTCATCTCCATCTCAAAAGAGTCCAAAAAAGTCAAGAATTATTATTATTTTTTTTTAAACATCTGGTCCACAGAGACGTTCTACATTTGGGGACTTTCACTCTGTTCCTCTCATGCAAGACGTTTTAGCCAGATTGTAGACATAAATGCACGGCTTTTGTGCCTCATGTGATCCGTGCTGTGTGTGATTTAGTGTGCCTGTGCATCATTTGAGATATTGGAAAAGGACCAATACTTCCCAGCATTGCAGCAGCTTGTGGCCAGACAGATGGAAGCCGAGTTCCAACCACAAATGTCAGCATGTTTTGTTTTGGATTGCAAGATATAGAACAACTCAAAGAAGAGCAGATTTCTAAAATGGGAGACAGTGATATATCCCAAAAGCTATGCATGGATTTGGCCACCTTTACTGTAGAAAAGTAAAGTAACTAAGTAACCTGTTTAGCAAATAGCTATATGCTCTATAAAGCAAATTTAGGTTATAAATAAACAGACCAAACTTGCTCTGTTTAATCAATCATGCAAAAATGGAAAGGCTACAGCTAAACTACAATCCAACTGACAAATGGGAATTTATAAAGACGGGAGAACATTAATTAAAGAGGACGCCTGGAGGGCCATGATGACTTTAGGGGAGCTGCAGACTTCCACAGCTCAGGTGGCATCGTGAGAGCAATTTTTACTTGTGCTCTCCAGTAATATGTCCTTATGAAAGAGTGAAAATGAAAATCAATTTCTGAAAGAAATAAAACTAAAGCCTCACTTATGGTTAAGCATTATCTATGTAGAAGAGAGCAGAAATAGGAAAGTAGCTGCTTTAGTCAGAAATGACCAGAACTGGTCCATTACATATGAAAAACATTTTATATAATGGAAAACTAGCGTATAACATGAACTTGTCTGCAGCATTATACAGGGGGGTTGTTTTTTTGTCATAGACACTGGTCAGAGTGGTTTGGGAGATGGATGGAGTTACATACATGGAAATAGAGAGTAGAACTGACGTAAAAGTGTTGGGAGTATCCACCTTGGAGCAGTATGATGATCCTAAACAGCTTAGGGCCATCATAATGCTTGAGGGGCTCCAATGGGATAATTTAATTCAAAGCATCTCCATGTGTATAAATGGCCTAGTCAAAGACTAAACCTCAAATACAACAAAACGTTTTTGGTCAGACAAATGTGAGCATTTTCAAAGAAAAAAATAGAAAAGCTACACTTAAATGTTTTTCCACATGTGGTATAAAAAATGTTTTCGCTGGTAGAAGGAGTGTGCTGCTGTTGCGTAACAACTTTGCATTACTGGGACGATGTGAAGTCACACAGCTGCACAAACAGCAGCAGCAGCAACTGGAACTATCGTTTACCTGAGATCACAGAGAGGTGGGTTTATTTATGTCCAAGCTTTAGTAAACACTTGATCAACACACTACAGGAAATGACTCAGAATCCTTAGATTTATTTCAAACCTTCCATTTATGGATAAAACTCCATTATAGCTGCAACTGTTGGTAAGTAGGTGTTCCTTGAATTTCCATTACTTTTTCAGAAATCATTGATTGATTTCGTATCCAGAGGTGTTTAGTAGTTGGTCATTCACTGTGCTTACCTTTAAATGCTTTGCCATCAGAGTCAATGCTTCACATTCCTCCAATAACAAACATCTAGACAGAAACATGACAGGATAAATGGTGAATTACTATAATTGAAAAAGGAATACATCAGGTAAACTGCTCTAGATTTATAATTAACATTGTTTTAAATTAACTCTGGAAACAGAACTTAGTTTTCTTTTTCCCCTCCACCTTCACTACACTCTCTCTCCTCTGGTTGGATTATTATTGGAGACTCTATTCACTGGCCTTAAATAAAAAAAAGAATCATCTGCTGGTCTGGGATCCATTTTCTAACAATAAAGCCTTTTGTTCTGGTCTAGTCAGGAAATGGGAGAGAGAGAGTGAGAGGAAGGGAAAGGAAGGGAAGAAATGAGCATGAAAAGGAGTTGCCCTGTGAGCCTCAAAGAGAGGGATGAAGTGAAGAACGGCTGTATGGACCGTGAAAAGGAGGCCATCTGGTGACAGAAGCCACAAAGTTTGGGGGGGGGGGGGGGGGTGCACTCAAAGGATCAAAGAAAGATCAGGTAGAAAAAAAAGTACAACCAATGAAAGAAGTAGTAAGAAAGTTGAGTAAGGGAAATTAAATGAAAGCATGTTTTTAACACTGGAAGGCAAGGTAGCTTTCTGGGGACATTTTTTATCCTGCCTTTCCAGTTCAGAAACAAACTACCCCAATACAGCACTGGTATGGGGGTGCTGGTCCTAAAACACAAAGTTGGTGTGGTTTTATGAGAGGGTCCTACACACTGTTTTACACTTAGAATAGTTTTAGCATAATATTACAATCTAATAAGTTTTAAATCCTTTGTAGTTCATACTTTCTCTTCACCTTTACCGTTAGAGATTAGAAGCAGAAAATTCACTTTCAAAATGAGAATCTAGGATTTATTTATTTTTTATGTTACAAGTTTTACAGCTTTATCCAATGAGGCAGTGAACATTTCACCACTATGAATGTGGATCAACGACAGATTTTAGGTTTGAAATAAAATGAGGCTCACCACTGTTTTGTGTGGACAACGCTGTGAAAGAGAACTTCCCTGCTGAGAGGTTTCATATTTGGCTTCTGTTGTCCCTTTTTTTTTTTCCGCCAAAGTTTAAGTCTTTTATTATGGGAGAATAGAATAGAGAAAAACAGCCCTCGGTGAGGAAATTCATGTCCACCAGCAGCCAAGTAAAAAGGCATCCAGACTCACACAAAGGTAGAAATATAAAAAGTAAAAAATAAGAATAACAGACCTTAAGCTAGGAGCAAATTTACTACATATCATACAGTTCTATACAGGTTATTGAAGAAGATTAAAATAAATGTGCCTACAATTTGAAATATATTTGGAAGGAGCCCCAATAGCTTTGTGATAGCACTAAAAAAGGGCTTCTTCTCAGTGGAAAGAGAATAATATAACAATAATGCATTAGTTAGTCAGTTTTTTGTTGGAAGGAGTTCAACTTGTAACTGTAAAGTTTTTGTGTAAATACCGTAAAACCTCAGTAGAGAGCTTCTCTTTTTTAGAAAAGGTAATCTTATCACAATAATTTCACCCGGGTCATTTTTATTAATAAATACAACATAAACCAACTATATTATACATTACACAGAGACCCAAAGGCCACTAAAACTCTTCACACATCAATAGAAATTAAAAAGAACAACAACAGCTGTAGTTCACCTGAGTCGAGTAATCACTTGGTAAATCTCAGTGGCGTTCAGCTGGTCTTTAACTGCTTCAATCTCACCTTCAGCATTGGACATGACTGAACAACAAGGGCTAGGCCCTCTAGAGGAAGGAGAGAAGGAGTCAGCTGTGTTCTTCTTCAGTCATTGTCTAGTCTAAACTGGCTCCCTACCTGCTGATGTTAGCTGCATTTTTGAGGTTGGGGCAACTGCTGTAAGTGATCCCCTGATGCTCAAGCACATAGTGAAGAGTCTCGGGTTTGTATCGCAGAAGGAGATCCTCAGCGTCTCTGTCCCAATGAAATTAGGAACAAATACCAGTCAGGTTAGTGAATGTAATGCAATACGCTGTGATTTTTTTTTAAATGATAAATGTTTTATTTAAGTTCTTGAGAACAGATTCGAAGGTTGGGGGTTCAAGTTCCACGAGTGCCAAGTAGGGCTGAAAAATCAGTCGACATAAAAAAAATTATTGATTCATTTCTCGTTTTACCTATTGAAAATTAGGGCAGAGGGAAAATGTTTGAAGTTAGATTGGTTCCCTAGCGCTATTCAAAGGTAACCTTTAACCGGAAGTCAGCTTTCTTATGTAGTGGTGGCCTGGTGGTTAGAGCAGAACTTGCATTCTGAGAAGGCAGCAAGTACCATGTTGAAACCCCATAGATTAACCCAAAGTGCTTACTATGTAGTTACTATAGAGGATCAGGGAAGATTGCTGCCAACATGTGAAGGAATTGCAAACATTCTGACTAGTGGGTGGGTGAGAAATGATGGATGCAGGCAGCAAAACACTTAATTATAGGGGTTCAGCTTCCAGCAGAACATTAAAAACAAACATACAATCAGAGCTACAACGGGATTATTGTGACCCAGACATATTGATGAGCTGGCTTAGTGAAGTCCATTCGAAAACTGGAGACGCGACCTAAAAATGGAGCTCAGGGAGAAGGAAAAGTAGGTTGTGAACCAAGATTGGTCAGAGAGTTTATACATCAAAGATATTATAATTTCTAAAATAATTACATTTTAAAACTACAACTCAAAGGAAAGAATACCAAAACAGATGTATGGAAAACCTTCTATAGAAATAAGACATTTTCTGCATGCAGCTGCCAGGATCATGACAGCTTTGTGCAGCCTCATAAATTTTAAAGGCCTTACACTTGAAAAAAATCTGCCTTTTAAGACGACTCAAACAATTAATTTGCATAGTTGGAAAATCAGCACTACACTAGCTGAGGTTGATAATATAAATCGACTGACATTTACAGGGTACGGCCCTATCTATAGCCTTTATGTTGCAATGACTGTCCAGCATCTAATGTCAAAACTATTAACTTCAAAAGTGTTTTTGGCTAAAGTGAACAGCAAATCTAATTAAAGAATAATGCACATGAACACATTCTTTTTATGAGTGAAATGAGTTTGTGAAGCCTTGGCAATGTTTTCCTATATTTCACGCCAGCAGAGCATTCTAAATTGAGTCAAATTGACAAATAGAGGGTTCCTCAAGTGACTTTGTTGAGTCAAAGCGTTATTAGTTAGAAGTGTGCTGGGTTTACTCCTGAAAGCCATTCAGCTGATATGCACTTGAGGCTAAGCCTAATTGAATGATCAAAGGCCTGCATGGCCCACACACCCACACAGTGCCATGTATCAAGGTCGACAATTTATACTGAAGCCAACTTCAGAGGGAAAATTAGATTTGTTCTGGTAACATCCGTGTGGTAGAAGTACTTGTACTTGATTCTTTTCCCACACAGCCATGAGCTAAAGGGTAAAAGTCTGAGACTGAAAGAGACTTTTATAATCCATTTTCATCCAAGCGAGAGGAGTTTTCTTGAAGTAATTTGGTGTGGAAGCATAGAAGGCTTCAATTTTACTCTGGTCAGTTAAACAGGACATTGGGTAATTAATGTTTTTATATTTCTTAGATTCTTCGACATAAATCATTGTCAAGCAAAGTTTTCTTTCAATAAACATTAAACTGAGAAATCTGAACAATTTGATGGAAGACATCTTTGTAGTCAAAATGGGAATATTCAGCAAGAACACATGCTGGTTATCTTCAAATTTTTTCTGACAAAAAAAATTAAAAACACAAAAAAAGCCAAAGCAAAAAGAAAACAATCCATCCTATGTTGCTTTTTTGTTACAGCCACATTCCTTAACCACAGAGCCATAGAGATAAAATGGCTCTGCTAAACCACATTGGGGTCTCACATGTCATTCCTAAAAACAAAAGGCTGGTTGCCAGGATACCTAAATATACGCAAACTTCCACACATTTTTGTGTATCTTCACATTAAGTCACTGAGCACATTAAGTCACTGAGCACAACTAGGCACTAAATGGTATATTAATTACATAAACTCCAATATTCTGAAATATTCTACAATTTCTTGTAAACAGCTCACACCAGCTCATCCTTCACTTAAGATGCACTTGGAGTAGCTGTTTGAAAAGCGGATTTCAGCCATAAAAAAGGAAATGCTGGGTAGCATTCTCTCTTGCAATCTATGTGCGCTCTTTATTGACAAAGATCTGGCCATGAATCTATGCATTTTCTAACTTTTAAAATAGATTTGCTGCCATTAGAAAGAAAAACGCATCTTTTTCTTTCTCTGCGACAGTACTATTCTTGTGTATTTTCCAAACTTGTCTGCATCAACCCGTCACTAAAAGCCATTTATTACTTTCACTGTTTTAAGGAAACACTATAGTAGTTTTTATTACACCTTTTGTTTAGGAACAAATGACATAGAAAAGAGAGGCACAGCAGTGTGAACTGATTGCCTTTGTATTTAGCATGTGAAAAAGATTCAATGTCGTCTTCCACATCTGGCAAGAATAAATAAAGTAAGACAATATAGAGTTTTTGTGAAAACATAATCTAAGAGTATACACTGTTACAAATTGGTATCAAAATGTGTCTCAATATGATATAAAACCAATGCAAATATTTCCATTCAATGATTTAAATCCTAGAGGTCCCACTACAGTATCCTGAGATTGTATAACAACAGCAAAAAGGTGAGACTGTCTTTACTCCATTAAAAAATAATAATAACCATAACAAGACATTTTATTTTTTAAAACACTCAATCCCACTTCACTAATTAAGATGAGAAAAAAAACAACAATAAAAAAAGAAAAAACAACATCAACAAGGGTAAAAATGAGAAAGGATAAACCATCTTGAAGATGTATATTTTGAGTTTGAATTTACACAGATGTAGAGGGTCAATATTACCGGCATATACAGGTGCTGGTCAAAAAATTAGAATACCATGAAAAAGTAGATTTATTTCAGTAATTGCATTCAAAAGGTGTAACTTGTACATTATATTTAT
>JAUZNJ010028690.1:0-15906 GCA_034780135.1 Jordanella pulchra | reverse complement strand
CATACCCCCTTTCCTGTCAGCCTACTGTCAGAAAAACGAGCCACTAGTGCCGTAAAAAGCTCAAAAAAATAAAAATACATTTCCTGCTAATACCAGTGAGGAACAGTGTCACCCTCTAGTGGACGAATGTAACACTAAAATACTGAAAGAAATTTCTTTCAGACAGTATTGATTTAATCAGAGGGTGTAAACTTCAGTCTAATAAGCCATTAATTGACAAAAAAGGTCCATAATTTTAATCTGAGTCATCAGGGATGTGAATTTACATAACGTGGACCACTAATATCCAGTTGGTATAGGGAACTGGAGAGATGTAGTTGCAATCAGAACCATATATACTCTTGTTATAGCCTGAAAGATTTCAAGTTTTAAACGAAAGCCTCTTGTCATTTCCTCAAATAATTTAAATCTACAATATATTCTTGTTATCTAAAAGTCTGTGTTGTCCTTAATTATGCTGTTTCAGATGAAAAGGCCGAAGGAAACCTGCCCCGTTTGCTTTTATGTGGCCACATCTTCTGCACTAACTGCCTCGTGTCCATTCAGTGTGAAGGGGTCATAAGATGTCCTGATTGTGAGGTAAATAAATGATCGGTAATGCTCTCTCCAGGAAGGACAGTTCGGTCACAGAACTGTCCATCTTTAGAGATGAATACAACACCTTTACTCAAATCTAGTGTTACGAAATTTGCTTTAAAGTAAGAAATGTCAGTAAAAACTGTTGATCAGTTTGTTTCATCCAAAGTTTTTTTGTGCTTGATTCTTATGATGATACTGAAGAGATAAACTCAACATTTCCAGATTAAGTCAACCCTTCCAGAAGGGGGAGTTCATGGTCTCCAGGAGGACAGCAGAATCATCGGCCTGATTTACACCGCAAGGATGAACCAGATGAAAAGGTAAAATAGTTTCCATTGCACATATTTTACTCAAATATGAGATAGTTTTTTTTTTTTTTTTTTTTGGTGGGTGGGGGTTCTCATACATGACTGAAGAATACATGTCATGGACAGTTATTGTGATTGATCTCTGTCTTGCATAGACATAAGGGGCACCGAAAGAACAGATTCCCATTTGGATGGACCGTTTCCAGCACTGCTCTTGTTGAGCAGGTAACCCTGTTGTACTATAATTTTTCAGATTCCTCTTCTCTTTTAAACCCTTTTTTTTTTCTTGTGTTTCCCCTGAGCTTAATTGTTGATGGTTCATATTTCTGTCAGTTTTCTGACCAGAATCCAGAGATGAAAAAACAAAGGACTTAATTTAGTAGAGATACACTGATTGGAATTTTGGATGCCAATCACCAAAACCAACATCTCACTGATCATAGCATCAGATCCATAAATTCTTCATTAGTTTTGTCTCATGTACACTGACTTAATGTTATTAAGTCTCAAAATTAGCAGTTGGGAAAATATTATGAATTGACCGCTGCTGTAGTGAAGGAGACGGCAGAAATAAGCTTTTCTTTAATTTAAATTGGAAGATAGAGGGAATAATAGGGATAAATAATGAAGCGTGGAATGTTCTTAAGAGGTTTATGGGTGACTTTAAATAAGAAAGCAGTTTAATGTACTAGTTCTGCAGCCTACCTGCAGTGCAGAGACCGGCAAGCCACTGCCTTCTTTCCCCCGCTCCAGCTGTCTGTCTGCCCGGCCAGCTTTTATGATCTACCCCATCCCTCTTCCACCTCCAGCAGTTAGCCTCTAGCACCAGCAAGCTGCCACCTCTGGTGCGCTGTATGCTCAGCTGGCTTCTCCCTTTACCCCTGTGCTTCTCCAATCCACCACTGTGGTTCCTTAGCTCCAGAGGTGGGCATGGCTGGCCATCTCATCCCTGTTCTGATGCAGCTTTTTCAGCCAGTGATTTGTCCCTCTGTTTTAGGCACTCTAACCAAAACAAACATGGAGAAATATTGATGTACTCTCTGAGAAAAAATAATCAAAATGCAAGAACTGGTTCTTTAAATCAGTTGCCTTCATAATTACTGGCCGGTTGTGGCCGATCACATGAAAATCTGTCAATTCCTGATCGTTGCAGATTGACAGGTGCAAGTCTACATTTTAGTGTTTATTTTAATGAATAATTCTGAAATGACCTGTGGGTTTGTGTTTTTTTACTTTATTACATCTTAGATCTTTTTCATTGAACGGCCACTTCTTCCTACTACTTGAAGAACATCAAAGATTAAAGTTAATTTCTTGCAGAGTATCACAAGACAACTCACTAAATATAAAATCGCAGCTGGCAGTAAAAGCGGCTGTGATCGGCCCTCGCATTGATTGGTGTCTGGATGGGTGGCAAAAATTCTGACAGGAGCGTCCCTAGTATTGAGGTTGAAATCTCTGTGAATGGAAAGATTTGAGAGGTTGAAACGACAAGGAACTGTCTTTTCTTTAGCTTGCAGACATCGAAAAGATTGAGAAGACGATAGATGAATCGTTGTCCAAGGGTGCTGACAATCTTGCCCAACTGGAAAACATCCACGAGGTGAAGCTTCAATTTGTGGAAACATTGGATGCTGATTGTTCTAGTTCTTAGTAACAAAATATACTTTTACTAATCAGAAAAATGATTAATAGTGATATATCTTTCTCATCCGACTGGTCTTCACCTAAACAGAGCTTGAAAGCTGCTCTGTCTGAGCAGGTGAAGAAAGAGAAACTCAGAATGGAGATGGAGATCATGCAGACTTCAAATAAAGCTGCACATGCTGTTCAGAAGTGGTATGAACTCTAACTCAAACTAGGTTTTATGTGATACTACATATACTTTCTAAATTAAAAGGTGTCTAATAAAGTAATTAAACTTATTGTTTTATCTTCTGTGAACATTTCATATAGTATTAGACTACTTGAGGCTTTTTGTGAAAGTCCAGAAATAAACATCTGTAATTATAACATTTCTGGCTCACCAGGAAGGAAACGCAGTTAAATCAGCTATCAACCCTGGAAGCACAGTTTCCCAGCAGCCATGCAGTGGTGTCCGATGTCCAGAAAAGGATTGAAGCCTTGGAGAGTGCCATGCAGATGGCTAGACAAGTACGCCGGGTCCCAATCTTGGAGCAGTACTGCATCCTGGATAAGGTTTGAGGTTTTATATATGTAATCCTACATGGATGGAGTTTATCTTTAGATCTTACTGGACGACCAGTCGAAATATTTTCCTCCTGAGTCCATATAAATAAAAGCTTTTATGCTGGTTGTGTTTTCTCATAAATAGGTACTAGAGACACTGCAGACACCGGTGGATCATGAGGCCTTTAAACTGAGATGTATCAACGAGGCTTCGACAGTAAGGTTGGTCTTTAAAGTTGTAATCCAGTTCAACATTATTTCAGTCACAGGATGTCAAGTTTCAGGCCTTCAAAAATCTTTTGTTTTAAACAAATTGGATGCATTGTATTAAAAGGCAGTACCTTTTTTTCCCTTATAGTCTAAAATCTAAAAAACGAGGGCTCTAGCTAGGCTTTGCCTTGACATATGTAAATGATACTCAGTTTACTAGAAAGATACCTTAGAATTTTTACAAATATAGAAATAAAGCTTCCTTGCTATCATTATAAAATTAAGTTAAAGAACGAAATGAAATATTTCTCCATAGACTTCTTAAAAGTTCTTTAAAATGCTTTCTTGGACTTAAAATAATAATCTTTAACAAATGTCAGTGGTTCAAAAATATAAATAAGAATCTGCAGTGAAATAATTCTAGAGATTTTGGTACTTTTTGTATCAGAGAATCAATTTGCAGTAATTAATCTATCAGTCTTAAATTTGACCTGTTTAATAATTTAGTTAATTTGATAATTGCCTGTGAAATAAAAGAAAACAAAAACTTCATATTTTTGACATAATCTGTTATATTGTAAATACTCCTACACACAATTGAAAGATTTCCTCAAGTTTAATTTGTAGTAGTTAAGCTAACTTTAATGTATAGAAGCCTCCTGAGGCTCCAGCTACCATTCTCCATCCATCTGCCGTCTACCTCTCCCTCCTTCGTTTACTGTTTTGAGCTCCTGAGAGCTTCCTTTTATGTGACTCCATCTTTAGCGCCACTGTTTCTCCTGCTTAAACAGTTGCCCGGGCTTGAGGGAGCACACACTGGAGCAGCTGCGGGCGTTAGTGAGAGGATGGGCGGCATGTTTTTGTAACCTTGGGGGGACAATTTCTCAGAAACATGTTACATTTTTGTGACTTACAGGTACTTGTGGGGACAAACGGCTGGTCCCCATGAGGACAAGTTCTGTTCTTGGGGTGTGGGTTAGGTTGAGGACTAAGGTGTGAATGGAGTTTATGTTACGTATAGGGTTAGGCATGTGTTTGTAATGGTTGGGGTCACGTATTTTTCACTCATTGCGCCCCTAACACCAAGCTAGGGTTGGGGGAGATCTCATGCCGATGCCACCCTATATGTAAAAGCAACCCATGTTGCCCATTTCAGAAACCGTCACTGCCTCTCAATTGCAGTTGGCTTCTAGTTAGTCTTGCTTAACCTGTCATTTGGCCTCAGACAAAAGATGTAAAGAAGTGACAGATATGCCCTGAGAATTATAAGGATGTCTTTGCAACTGTTGAAAGCCACATCTGACACTTTGGAAAAGGAAAGTCTATGCATGAATTTCCTCCTCCTCTTTCTCCTTACTTCTGCTCCTCTGTGTCTTCTTTTCAGCTTTTGAAATAATCAGATGTTTAGACACTAAAGCCATTTATCTGGTTGCTATGATTTTTTGAATCATAACAAAAAATATTAGTGTAACAAAACAAACAGGATACAAGCAGAAATTCTTCCAGCCGCAAAGCTTCCAAGACGCCAATATCCAAGAAAGACACTTTAAACTGATGAACGGGTGGTATTCTATAATAATACATAAAAATCAAGCTAGCAGCTACCTGACAACCTGTAAGCCAATCAGATCAACAAAGTACCAGGTCTAAAAACGACTTGGAGGTGATAATCCAAGGGAGCCTCCTGAGTACAAGCGTAAAGTTTTCTGTTTTAGTTTGATATTAATATATTTCTCATGCATGTTTTTGTTGCAGCTACATTTTTCAGTCCGAGAATCTGAGCAACGGTTTGACGTTGTCAATAATAATGGAGTCCAGCAGCTCAAAACTGTGAGTTTTTCTAAAATACAAAATGAAGTAATTCCATTTTTTTTTCTTTCTGCTTAACTCACCATGAATAACTAGTAAAATACTACTTGTGTGCCTTGAGCCTGCTATTTTTTTGTGTTTCCTTCTTTTCTTTTTTTCATAGGTATACATGTTCTAAAATAAAACCAGGCTGTTTGATTACCTTGTCGTTCTGTGGTGACGGATACCTTTTTGTTTTTAATTGGTGTTATCAGGTACCCACTGGCAAACCACCAGTCAGACATCCCAATAAAAACCTCTTCATGGAAACATGGGAAGGATGGAAACAGCAATTCCAGTTCCCCCAGTAACAAGCTTACGCTCTCAGAAAACTACAAACCAGAGAGCATCTTTGCCGATACCTCCTCACCTCAAGGCTGCCATCAAGACCCCAAATGTAGCCCCCAAATCAGCCTGTCACAACACAGCTCCTCCTCAGACCTTTCAAGCCCAGATGTTATTGTTGAAGAGCTCTTCGAGGATTACTTAGAGTCAGGTGTGTAACTCCATTAAACATCCCGTCTAGTTTGATATCAGATTCAGGTGCTGTTAAGGTTTCTGACATTACGTCTTTCTGCAGTTATTCCAACCGGTCCTGCAATGGCCAACAATGAATGGAGATCCCTACAGAGACAAAAAAGTTACTTGTGTCGCAACAAGGGTAAGAATCATTATTGCATCTAGATGAAATCATTTAGTTTGGATGAACAGATTTCAAACACTTGGTGTTCAACACTCACTTCCCCTCATCTGCTCTCAATATTGTTTTCTTTGACAATTTTTTTTCAATTTCTTTTTATTTTTTCCCTAGAGCGTTTTCACTCTGTTTTATGTCACTGGTTCTTTTGCTTCAGTTACTCAGTGGGTAGTGGTGACCCATGTTGTGAATCCAAGTAACTTCTATGTCCGCGCTGTGGCTGAGAAGAAGAAAGGTGAGATTCTTTCACAGAAGATTAATGAGCTCTGCTGTGGGGACGGCTGCCGCTTTGCATCAAAAGACACCGTAGAGAAAGGTACTCTTTGTGTGTGTGTGTGTGTCTCAGTCTTCTTTAGGATTCATTGTGTTTTTGTTTGCATTAGTCATTAGATATACAAAACATCAATTGAGGTGTATTTTCTGTCAAGTGGTTTGATTTCTATCTCTTTAGAAAAGGATCTTCCAGCCAGTTAACAGCAAGAGACTTGAATCATTTTGGGCACAAATTAGAAGGCTGAGATCCTAATGAAAATCGACTTATGCTGCCCTTCAGTGCAGTTTAAATCCAGATTTTCAATGAGACTCAGTGGCTGTAGATCCTTCATGATAATGAATGGAATAAATGCTGTATCTGGTGTCTCCTTTTCTGAGTCTGGGGTAATATTTACATGATAGTTTGATATGTTTCCAGTGTGAAATGTGTAATACAGTCCCATTTGTAGAGTTTTGAAAGATTTCATTTTGATCTCACACAACCTGCGTTTTACCTGAATCACTGGACTAAGGGTGTTTAATTCCTTTATTTCTAGGCTCCACAATCTTTGTGAAGGGGAAGAATGGGCTCTGGTGCCGTGCCAGGGTGATTGAAGTCTTTCAGAAAGCCTGTGAAAAGTCTTTGAGGGCCTGCATGGTCTCCCAGCTCGCCAGTTTGAGAGTCTTCCTACCAGACTATGGATTCGTTAAACGCATCCAAATCCAACAGTAAATTAACTTGCATTTTGAAGAATAATCTGGTTGTTTTTCATTTCTCTTTTCGTGATACTGGTAAAATATTTAATTTATTCCAGTAAGGAGAAGACAGCTGAGTTTGTACTGAACTCTGTGAACCGTCTCTTGAGGAAAGTGGATGAAAACGTGAGCGTAGAGCTGAGCTGCTTTCCTTATCTGGCCATAAGGTGTTCACTGAAGGACCTGGTCCCATATAACCTGGTAAGATCTGGTGTTATCTCTCTCTAGCTACAGAAGAAAAGTTGGTGTGAAGTGAATTTAAAACCTTGTGTGCAGCCAGAGGGTTGGAGTAAAGAGGCAAAGGCCAAATTCTGCTCTGTGGTTGGTTCTGCTGTGGTGGAGATGCGACCTTTGGGGCAGGACAGAGTGTCTTTGTTGGTGGATTTAAGAAAGACTCCAATTGGGCAACCCACTGACATGCCTATCTCTGTCAGGGAGTATCTTGTTTTCATCGAGGTGGCCAGGTACCCTCAATAAAAGACTTGGTTTTATAACATGGCTTTAGCTTCTTTAGTCTGCTCAGCTTGGTATGTTTCTCCCTTATAGGTTCTATTCTCCAGTGATTCGGGGCAGGAAGCCTCTGATATATTATCCTCCTGTGTATCCGAAAGCCAACACTGAGTTCGATGCTGTGGTCTGCCACATCAACAGCCTCTCTGACTTCTACATCCAGCTGGTACGAAACCAAAATAAGTTCATCCAACAGTCACAGAGGTTCAACGCTGGCTTTATGTCATATTGTTTGTTTGGGCTATTCTGTCTCCCTGCTACCTCAACAGGTTGACAATATGGAGTCCTTGTTGCTCTTTTCCAAACTTCAAGATTGCTACAACTCACTGAAAGAAGATGAACTCAGGATCTACTGTCCTGAGATGGGAGAGGCTTGTGTTGCCTGCTTCGAAGACAAAATGTGGTACAGAGCTCAAATCATAGGTAAGGCTCTATTGACTCTTTAGGTTCACCCTATTCCTGCTGGTGTTACTTTAGGATTTGCTGATGCTATCTTCTGCTGTCGGGCCATAGCGTGTTCACCTGTCTCGGTGATCGATCAATGACATTCTCGATGGCGCAGGGGTCATTGTGTTTATTGTTTTTTACAGTGCTTTCCTCAAGTCTGTAAGTAAAGCCTGAGTTACACCAGCTGCATCAGACTTAATATCTAATGCATGTTTTTTTCCACACGCTGACCGCAGTGTGTATAGAGAGCCTTCTGCTGCACATAAGCAGATAAGGTTCTCTTCTCCTACCTTTCAAATCACTTCAAATTTAAACAATGTCCTGGATCTGATTGGGTCAGATTATTAGGATAAATATGAAAACAAGTGTTGCAACAAGGCAAAGCCCTGCCTCATGACCAGCCTGCGCAGCATGCTGTAGAGCAGTGTTTTTCAACCCCGCTCCTTAAGACACACTGTCCTGCATGTTTTAGGCTTTTCTCTGCTTCAACACACCAGAGTCTGATGATCGCAGTTCAGCAAAGCTTATTAATCTAATATCAACTGTTATCAGGTGTGTGAAAGCTGAGAAACATCCAAAACATGGGGGGCAATTATTCCTTGAGGACCAGGGTTTAAAAACACTGATCTAGAATAAATAAAGGTGCAATTTATAAAGTTCTTGGTGACAGGTGATTGCGTGAGATTGATCTGTGAAGTTTGCCGACAATTCTGTCCCTGCTTGTATTTTCGAGGGGGATCATTTTACTTCATCCGTTTTCTGTCTTTCTGAACTGCTGTAACAGGTTAGATATTTTTATTTATTAACCCTCTAGAGTCCAGTGTATAATTGGGCGTTTTAACTACTTTTGATTTTTGCTTTATATTTCACTTTAAAAAAATATTTACCCTGGATTGCTTGGGGTCATTTTTTTAACACAACCTCCCCTTTGTGGATTTACAGTTTTCATTCCATTTTGGCGACTAGATTAACACAGTGGACCTAAAATCACACAAAAAAACATAAAATCTGAGTAGAAAAAAATATCTTTTTTTAACGTGAAAACCAAAAATATGTTTAATGAATCATTTTCACAACTTGCAATACAGCTATAGATTGTAAATTACAAAACCAACTTTTCAAAGAAAAAAGTAATTTGATTTTTTTTTTTTTTTGCATAAAATGCAGGCATTTCCTACGAAGTTTTATAACTTCGTATGCAAATAGAAATTGTAACTTAAACAAATGTACACTCTTATCACACAACAAAGTAATTTATCACTATCTACATAAAATATAGGCAATGCTTCAGACACTGTATGTTGGTCTTCTTGAAGTTTTTCCCTGATTCTTTGTTTTTTGCAGCAAAACACAGCGAACACATTCTGAATGCAACGAAAATATTCAGAAAAAAGGATGGTATAAATACTTGATCAGAACTCGGGTTTTACATGGCATATCAACACAATTTTAAAACTGATGTATAGTTTGAGATCCATATTTTCCAAATACGTTGAAACAGTGACTCATCAACGTTGAGTTTTGCCGTTATACTCCGCGTTAGTCAGTGATGTCTGTTTGATTCGCCGGCGCGTCGCTCGACTCTACAGCGTTAACTCTCCATTTGCCTCAGGCAAGAACCACTCGTACAAACAAATTCTTTCTGCAATTGTTCATACGAGTGATTTAGGATAAAATCTCACATTCACAATTTTTCTCGTTCAATCAGTCCGCTGTTATTCAAACATAGTTTTTCACTAAATGACGTCAGTTGTTGTTAGAAGCAATTGTCCGTTTTATTAGACATCATTATATATTATGCAACTCCACAATCATAAATTATGATTATATTCATTGATAAAAGAACAATTGGTCACTATACCTGTAGCTTGCATGTTGGTGAGCTTGGTTATTTAAGGCTTTATAAGTGAGAAGGAGGATTTTAAATTTTATTCTAGATTTAACAGGATGCCGATGAAGAGAAGCTAAGAGAAACATGATCTCTGTTTTTAATTTTCATCAGAACTCTGGCTGCAGCATTTTGGATCAGCTGAAAGTTTTTAACTACAGTTTATGGACTTCCTGATAGTAAAGAATTACAATAGTCCAGCCTTGAAGTAACAAATGCAGGGACTAGTTTCTCAGCATCTCCCCTGGACAGGATGTTTCTAACTTTTGCAATATTCTGTAGATGATGAGGAAGAAGCCCGTTTGTCCGTCAGAAGGACCTTTGGTTGTTTTTAAGAGCCTAAAGGCTGCTGATTTTCAGTGTACTGAAATCTGCTGGCTATAACCATGTTGTCTCTACAGATTTCCCAGTTACCAAAATTATGTGCATTAATGTGCAGCGATCAAAGTTTTGTGTGGCTATTTGCTTTCCGTGAAACCATTAAAGCAACAACTGTGTGTCCAGAGTCCTTTCAAAAGGAAGCTGATTTACTGTTATACCTTTTGTTTCCATTTGTCAGCTGTTAATCATTTAACATTAAGCTGTATGTCAAAAATGAAGATTTTTGGGTTCTGTTATGTGGTTGTAGGTCATCCCAGGGTCCAACAGGTGGAGGTGCTATATGTTGACTTTGGCAATAAAGAAGTCCTGTCGGTCAGCGACCTGAGGAAGATCAAAGATGAGTTCTTTGCTCTTCCTGCCATGGTAAGACAACAACAAAAGATGTAGTTTATAACACATGAAGCTCATTAAACAGTCTAAAGCTGCTTTATAAGATACCAATAAGATCCCTTTGGAGATTCATACAGACAGATTATTTTTTTATGTTCGGCCAGGTAGTTTATTTTGTGTCCTACTGTGGTTGTTCTTATTTCTGAATAAGAATGTAATTTTCTTATCGTTAGTCATCAGAGGAGGTCTGGAATCTGGAGATTCATTTTTTTATTTTTCTATTTGAATGATTTCAGTTCCTGATCCTCGTCTAAATTCTGGTTGATTTCTTTAAGAATGATTAGTTTTAACTGAGTTGGCTAAACAGATTTCTGTCTGGATTAAATAGTTTGAACTTCTTAGTGATTTTTGCTTTGTGTAAATGTTTCTATTAAATCAGCAAATTGGTTATATTCAATCAGTATATGCTTTATCAAGCCAATTAACTCTAATTTAAGTCTTATGAATTTTCTTGTCACAGGGTTACATTTTGACATGGAGCTTTTCTCTCCCGTCTTTTTTTGAAAGCATCACATTTATCCATACTCATTGTCTGATGCTCCAGGTACTCATCCCATATCAAGACAAACCTGATCATTTAAGCACCTGATTCCTGTGTGTCGGAGCTGGAAGGAAAAGCAGTGCAACACAGAAAATCCATTTTATATTCTCAGTATCATTTATTGCACCTCAGTTCCACTCAACTGTACGTGGAAGTAGTGAAGTTTTAGTTGTGTGGACATGGTGACGATCAGATTTTGTACTCTGTTGTTCTGTTAGTGGGTTATATCAAACAGATCCAGATCCCATATTCACCAAAATAAGCAATGAATAAAGTTATGCTTCATATCATTCACAAGTCTAGCAGATTTAGATTAAACTGTTTTTCATTCTGTCAAGAACATATTTGAAACAAGGAGGGATATATGAAACAGTATAAGGAAGAAAGGATAATAAAAGCTTCTCTCTCTCCCTGCTGAAGGTGTGCTAGGAATGCAGGGAGAAAAAAATATCTTCTTCTGGTCGGTGTGAGCATCAAAATGAAGAATTGAAAATTATTAATCGAACAATTGGGTCCCAACCCTATGAATAATGAACCCGTTTTAAGAAATGTTTTTCTATTAAATGCTCCATAAGTGCTCTGCTAATTTAAAAGAAGTGCTTTCTTGTGAAATGCAGGCACTTCATTGCTGTTTGGAAGATGTGGTTCCTTTGGATGGAGAGAGCTGGAGTGAAGCCAGCACCTTACGATTCATCAGCCTTGTTCACCAGAAACTGGTCACAGTGGTGGCAGCAGGTCTGGGGATGCTTTTCTTTTAGAGATGCTGCTTTTACTTTATTGGAAGCTTTTTTGCTGTTGTTGTTTAGATTAGTTATTGTTGCTGACTTTTCATCTGTTTCTCAGGAGAAGTTCCTAAGATGGGTCCATTGCCGCTCTGGATGTTTGTAGGAGGTGTAAATGAGCCAAAATCCAGCATAGCTGAGCTGCTGGTTGAGGCGGATTTGGTCCGCTTCAAAGATGGGTAATAGTTGTCTGAAGTGCAAGATTGAAGGAATAAGGCCACGTTAGGACTGCAGCCTGAAGTGACCCAAATCTGAATCCTTTTTCTTCTTTCATTCTTTTTATCCGATCTTTTTCAAATGTGAACCAGGCCACTTGGCTTTTTGGTCCTGAATTCGATACGTATCAGATTTTTTCAAATGCGTCCTGTGTCTGAACAGCCGGGTCGAATTCATCCAACCTGAACGTCATAAATACTCAAAGAAGGTCACTATTCTGTGTCGTGAATTGCAGAAGCAGAAAGAAAAACAACGACCATGGCGAATGATAACGGGGAGAGCGGTCTTTATTTTCAACCTCTGAAAAGATTGAGGTTTGGAAAGAAATGAACGCTTGCAAGACGCTCTCCAGTGCTGCCATTCATGTTTACTTATGTAAACCCTACTTGCCTTTGACGACATTGCGCCCTCTACTGTGCATGCGGGATTCTTAAGTCGTATAAATGCGGGTCACACAAGAGACCACATACAAGTCGCCTATATTTGGAAATGTGAACAACAATGCAAAACAATTGGATTAAAAAAAATAAATAAAAAATGTGAATTGAGCATTAAGTGTGGACGTAGCCTTAGAGTATCGATGTTTTACCTCAGATGTTCTCTTCACTGTTGCATATATCAAAGATTTTCAGCTTGGTGCTGGAAGAATGACCAGAAATAAATTTAAATTCCCTCCCTTTTGATTATTAGCCGAGCAAAAAACTTAACACTCATTGACTAAAGGAGTGAAGTGAAGAGATGAGCTGTTGGCAAAATGTTACAGAAAATCATTAGAGCTATAAAACTTCAAGCTTCCTTATTAAATATTAAAGGACAATTAGATCAGTATAAATAATGCATTTTACTCCTATCTTACAGTGTCTCAATATTTAACTGGTTTTGCTCTCGTTTACCCGATCGTTTCATTTTCTGCAGACTGAAAGTCAAAAAGGAGAAGCTCTCTGGTGTTGATTCCCCCTTGTGGGATCCACCTCTTGAGCTTTGTTCAGACGCAGAGAAAGCTGATGCTCTGGATCAAAAGACTGAGGAGAAAGAGGAAAGTAATCCACCTGTGGAGCTGCAGCCTGAATCCAAGTGGTTTGAGCAACATAAAGACCTCAAGGTCAGAATCACTCATGTCAACTCGCCAAGCAGCTTTTACGTCCGACTCGCTGATTCTGAGTCTCAGTTGAAAAGGTAAGCAGGAGACAAAGGTTGGATAAGACCTGACGACCCATGACTGTAAAATCTACTTCTGTCCAATTTTCTACACAGATAAATTTAGGCTGCTGTTTTGAACTTTTTGAAAGGTCTCCTGAAAAATTGCCGGCCATAAATAACAGCAGCTCTAATGAATGTGATGGTTTCTCATCCAAGTTGCACTAATGAAAGTTTCACAATAACTCGATCCTGTGAAGCTTTTAGCTTCATGCTGATCAAATGATTTACTGGTATAAACCAGGTCCTCTGTGGGATTACAGTTTCATTCCAATCCTGCTGCCAAATCTGATCAGAAAATGACCGATTGATTGTTTTAATTCGATTGCTTATGCCCATGTAAACATGGCTACTGTCCTGCAGCTTTTAGATACCTCCTTGCCTCAATAAACCTGAATCAAATGATTGGTTAAAGACCAGGCCTTTGCTAAACTTTCTGACAGACTGAGGAGGCGATTCTACCTTTTGATTCAGGCAAACAAATAAGCAAAAGTTGCACAACATTACATTGAGAGCATTACATTAAACCAAGCCTTTGTCCTTATGGGGTTTATTTAGTCCTTTTACACCCTAATAGGAATTTTTGCACCAGCCCAGATCAATATACTACCTACTGCTACGTGGTCTTATGGGAAATAAAAATTTTGTTTACTAACAAAGCGTGCAAAAACAAAAAAATATAAAACACTGAAAAGCCAAATTGTGCTGTCTTCAATCAGAGTGAGCTACAGGTGTCCTTTTAATAAATTTGTCTCACAGGCTGACTTGTTTAAGTAGAAGTCATTAGCTGTGTGTTATTTTGCTGTTTATGTAGGGTATGTGAACTGGTGAAGGAGGAATGTGCCCAAAAGGAGCTGCAGGATGTGGAGTGGAAGGCAGATATGTACTGCGCTGCAAACATCAACGGAGTCTGGGAGAGAGGACAGATCTGCTGCGACGTCACTTCAGACAACACTGCAGAAGTATTTAAATACAAAGTTGTTTTCATTCTAACGTGGCCTTTCTACAGTCGCAAAGTATTTTTAAAATAAGTAATTCCTTTCCAAGAGTTTTTCACCATCTGTGATGGTAGTGATATTTATATTTGCAAAACTTTGCCACTGGGAAATGTTGTCCTTCCACCATGTTTTCCTATTTTAGCTGTGGGCGTAGTTACAAATTCTCCTTGATGCATGGATGCTAACATGACGTAATTTGGCTGTGCAATCCTCATGGACACATCAGAAATAAACGTATGGATCTATGCACAGTTCTTGTTTTTTAAATTCAGTCCAGCTGTAAAGAAGAACAGTTCAAATCTCAGGTGATGATAGAACTGTAACCTTTTGACCTGAGACATTTGACCTGTTATTGGGGGAACTTTTGCCTCAAATTAAACTCCTGTTTGTCTCTGAGGAAATTCTTTAAAATATAACGATCTCATTCAAGTTACTTTTGATTGATGGCGACTGTCTCCTTCATGAATGGCTCCAGGTCAGACGGAGTGACCATGGAAACACGGTGAAGATCCATGTCAGCAACCTGCACCCTCTTCCACCCTCTTTGATTGGCTCCCTGGTGCTGGAGTGTACTCTCAGCGATATCAGGTTGGTTGTATGAGCATTGTATTAGCAGTGCTGCTTGCTACGTAATAAATGGTCTGTCCCAATCAGGTGTCTGAATCATTATTTCGGACTAATGATTATTATTTCTATCTCTGTGCCACAAAAGTTGAAACCATTTCATACATTTGACTGGAATAAATTATGAAAATGTGTAAAGCGAAAAAAAAAATGGTCCCCGTTTAAGAGTCTGTAGCATCTCTTAGAGCAAAACGGATGAGAATTTTTATGTGCTTATATTAAATATTTAATGGGAACTACGTTTAACGAAAAGGAAAATGCAGCAATAAATGTTGGGGGATGGTTTATATGCTAGCTGAGGCAGAGAGAGCTGATTCTCAGAGAGAGATCTGTGAAGTTTATTGAAGCTTTTATCTTTGTCTTTATAGAGGGGATGGTGATAGGCTGTACATACCTGCACTGTCTGCCCCTCATTGTTTGGATCACTTTGAGGTTTTTTTTTTTCTCTCGAGGACAGTGATTGCCGCACTGTCCCTCGTTCTTTTTGTGAGACTCAAATAAGATCACTGCTTTATCTGTCTTCTGTTCTCCTAAACTCCTGTCATTGGTTGAAGCAATTTTTCTATGTTTCATTGATTGTTTATGCACCATTCTGTCCCGCCTGCTATGTATGTGCTGTGCGACTCCAACCCTGACTGTTTCACTCTGCGATTGACTATTATACAGAGTGTGGCGGTCGAGCGTCCTAAGATGGTGGCACCACGTCTCACCAGCAGTGGTTAATGCTCCATTTATATACATTTCTGTGGTCCAGACCACTGATTCAGACACCTGAGTGGGACAGACCAGTTATTATATAGCTTTGGATCCTTAATTACAAGATGAGCAGCAGGCACTGTTAATTCTGCTGCAGGTTGTGTGACTTCCTCCGTGGCTTTTTGTATTTCTGTTGTGACTTGTATTGCAGCTTTGTGTTGTGCCTTTTTGTTTTTGTTTTTGACCTGACACCTCTGGGTCACCGTATCAATCAATCAATTCAAATTTTATTTATATAGCACATTTCAGCATCAAGGCTTTTCAAAGTGCTTTACATAATTAAAATAAAAACAGCATGTGACGCAAAGAGTGAGAAAGAGAAATAAAAAGAAAGAA
>JAUZNJ010028689.1:0-15908 GCA_034780135.1 Jordanella pulchra | reverse complement strand
TACTTGCATGTTTGTTTATATGAGCCATTAAGACAAATCATTTGCCACAAAGTTCACAACATTGGTATTTTTCAGCAGATTGTTTTAAACACACATTTGCATTTCTGATTCAAGAACAGGTGGATTTTCATAATAAATGAATTCAAGCTAAAACTTGATTTGATTTGCAGGACTGTTATTATAAAACCTTTTGTTGCCTGTAATAACGAAGGCATTTCTCAAACCCCTATAGTACACATAGAATATTTAAAAAAAAAAAAAGACAGAGAGCACACTCTTAACTAGGCTTTATATTCTAACCAATAATGGCTGCTTTATCCTGGGCTCTTAAAAACAATCAATAGACTAATAACAAAGTACAGTACGAAATAGAGTCGGCTGCTGCATGTGTGAGTGCTTTCACGTAGAGTAAGCCAGGAGGGCCCTCTTGTACAACATATTCATCTAAAGTACCAAATGTTTTTGGGAGGGTTTTCAGCTAATCTTTATGGTATGATACAAATAGCCCTGGTGCATTTACCTATGGGATTTGGAAAACAACAACTCTTTCCGTACACAGTTACATTACTTGTACTGACTAAATTTAAAGCTCTGGTAGTAAATTTAAACACGTGCAATCTTATGCTGATCCACATTCAAGAGTAACAAACAAGTCCAAGTCAGATCAGTGGCACTAATAAGTGAAAACGTTGTGGGTTTTACAATGCAGTAGAATAACACACTAAAAAGGTCTATGTATTGTTATTGTTTCAACTTCTACATGCTTTGAGGTTGTTTTTGCTCAATTTGACATATATATTGTCTCAAAATATGACCCCTTGTCCTGCAAGCTTTAGATGTGTCTCTGCTTAAGCATACCTGTGTCAATTGTATTCCCTTCTCAACAACCACCAAGGGCTGCAGAGGCCTGTTAATCATTCATTTATTTAAGTTGACAGTCAGTCCTAAGGACCAAGTTTATAAAACCATGTTCTACAGGACAGCCTGTTAGATCCAAAAGTATTTTCAACTCGAAAAATACAGCTGCTGTTTTTGATTCACTCTTATATTGACCCTGCAGGCCATTTTTGTCTCTAACCAGAGCATTTTGCTGAAGTGGTAGGCTAGTATTAGCATAACTGTTTTGATATCCCAGAGCCAGTTCTGAACAGGAGAAAAAAATGCGAGTTACGTATGTAACTCAGTTCTATGAATCCCAGATGGTCGACAGAGGCAGTTCGTAGGGATGAAATAAAACTAGTCGGTAGGTCTCTGTAAATGTCTTCCAATATTATCAGTTAATTGTAACAACTAAAGCTATTTGCTGAATTACTAGGAGATTGGAAGCTACAGCAGCCAAGGCAGTCTCACTTTGAATGTGAACATCATTGTAAAGATTTGGATTTCATGTAAAAATAATAAATAAATAAATAAATGTTATTAACACTTAACAAAATGCCCCCCTTCCTTCGTGTTTTATCCTCTTTACAGTGACAGGACCACATTAAACCTTCACAAACCATCAGTCTATAAGAGGTCTAGAAAACATACTTAAGGCAGAAAAAGAGACTGGGAACATCAAGAGTCTCATAAAAAGAACCTCATTAAGGGTCTGACGCATCAGTATTTCGTTAGACTTAATAGACGTACTTTTGTCATCCTGCACCATTAGTCCAACAATGAAGCATCAGGTAAACATGGAGCTGTTTTGAGTCACAGCAGGTCTTAACACATGTTTATCTGTTCCAATGAAGACCTCACAAAGAGTTCAAAAAGTAAGATGACAAAACAGGAGTGTAATTGGAGGTACTGAATTCCCTGATATGAAGTGATACGTTTATCTCTAAAACAATATATCCTACATGTTACAGACCTTATCGAGTAACTAAAATCCAATGGGTGCGAGAGAATTGTGATTTAGAATCTAACAGATGCAATCCCTGTCGTTTTTTTAAAGGTACAGTTGAAAACTAGATGCCTTCATAGCAAGAAGATATAATTAGATAATGTTGATTATTACTGAAAGATTGTGCGGATTAATTTACATTCTTTTGCAATAAAAACCATTAAAACTAATTAAGTTTCCTTGATAAAAGAAAATTATTCCTACTTTCTAAAATGCATAAATTTCCTTTTTTTTTATTCGGGAGGACAATGACTCGGGTAACAGAAATAATGAAAACTTTAGATCATCAAATCTTTTAATAATATTATTTTTTCCCTTTTTAAATGTTGCTATCAACCAATTTGATTTAGTACTTATGTCGTCTAGGGATACTATAAAAGGAATGTTGGGGTGTTGGGTCTTTTTATATTGCCTTGTTATGAATCAGACTAAATCATGGAAATATTACACTTATGACTAAAGATTAGTTAGTGCTTAGTTGGTGATTAGTTAGTACTTTAGTATTCTTAAAGTGACATTATGTACTTTTTACTGAAAAATATCTTTAAAATAAACTTTTTATTTGACCTTTTAGGACTAAAAACATAGTTTGATGAGCAGACTGACACTAGCGGCGATGCATCTTTAAGCCTGTAGCCTATCTACTGATTTTACTCTGGGTCGGAAGTTTCCTGTTCGGCAGATGTGACGGCAAATGTGTCCGTGCTGAATGAGTTCGACCTAGCAAACAATCAAAGTCTTATATTCAAGATGGATTTAGTAGATATTCAGAAGTGACAAGCATCAAGCTTAACTTAGATGCTAATTGCAATACGTAAGGTGAAAAAAGTAAAACAAAAAAAAACCTTGTCAAGTAAGAGTGTGAGCTACAAGAACAACGGAGGAGCGCTGCAGTCCTGTGTTTTGGCCACAGGTGGCAGTATAATTAGAAAACTGAGATGCTTCTTTAAGGATGTTGGAATATTTTGATTTGTTTCATGAATCCTCCTCTACCTCATTTTAGCCTCTGTTGTTTTGTATTAATTTCTTGCTAGATTTACAACTGGATCTCAGATCTCAACGTGGTTTGCCTGGTTAAAATCTCACCTAATGAGAGCATCTTCTTTCACACTTTTGCTGCAACACTACCAACAATTACAGCAATGTTTTAAAAAAGCACCTTAAGGATTTCCCTCAACAATTTGTTTTTCTTCTTGAGTTTGAGAGCTGAACAAAAATCTGTGACATACTTAATGCATGAATAACTACAGTCTGCCAAAACCTAGTGAACATTGAAATCTATGTATCATCTCCTCTCTAGGTAATAATCATGTATCACTGTGGTTTTCTTTCACATGAAGTGCATTGGGTTCAAACAGTTTTGCAATGTAATCTAACTTTTCTCTGATTTGGACGGAATTAGACTGTCAATACATAGATGTAAATTGTGTTTCTTTCAATATATAAAACAGTTGATATAGAAGAGTTAGTATAAAACATTTGTAATAGAATTGAGCTTGCGGGTCATCTCAAAACCTGTGCTTTTTGTCTCTAAGTTGCAAAGAAAGAAAAGCAATCAATATGTCCGATCAATGGCTCCAAAGGTTTAGCCTAAGATCTGCTTTATTCTCCGTTGCCTGTCAGTCACTGTTAGCTGGACAAACACATCTTCCAGCAGGAGATAGCTACTCACCCAAAGATGTTCAACTGTCTCTTGTAAGCAAAGCTGTCCTTTTCTAAGGATTTTGACAAGAGGCTATGTTGTGTTTTCAGGGCCGGAGCGCAAAGATCTGAACTCTCAATGGATTTGTGAAGAAAAGACAGTGCAGGGAAAGAGGGAAGGCGTGATGACGGAGGTGACTCTGCAGAGGAGCCACGCTGCGAGAACAGACGATTGCAGAGGCTGCACTCAGGAAATCATCAAACAGCAGTTGGTTAAGGGTCTCTCTTGTTCCGCAGCAAGCAAAGGGACCCAGATGATGTGACACCAGGCTGAGCCGATGAATGCGACTTTTGGCTCTGGTTATAGATAGTCCCATTTTGTTCGACACGGGCCGCCTTTCTTCCACTGGCAGCAAGCTGAATGGGGGGCTTGGCATTTGAAAAGAAGCCGAGAGATTTGCTGGCGGATTAATCCTTTCATTAGGGGAAAGTGAGACGCTAATTGCGGCAACAGCTGCATCTCTCATGTTTACACGGCTGACTGTTTAAGCGCCCATCCCTTTAAACGGAAAAAAGCAATTATCAATAAATGCAAGGCAATCTCGCTATGATGAACAGAGCACAAATTAGGCCTTCTCTTTCCAGTGCCGCATGCTCGGGTACGCAAACATCCGCATTGGCTAGCAGCACGTGCTTTTGAGTGGCATTGTCAACCCAACAAAGAACGAACACTTGACTTTGTGGGGGTAAGAGCTCCAACAGAGATGGATCAAAGCTGTTTTGCTGGTAAGGAAAGGGTTCAGGGATGAAGCTGGGTGAGAAGGGCTTGTACAGACTGCAAGGGAAGAAGAATCGGGAGTGTTGACACACAACAGAGCAGAGTTTGCCAGAAAAATCAGAAGTCGAATTACATGGGTAACTGAGAGCTGAGTCAGAATAGTTGTCTATATCCCGAAGCATCGCTGTAGGATATAGATAAATATCAAGAGAAAGCAACTAAGGTGGAAGCAAAAAAATGGGAAATTCAAATAGAAGAGAAAGTTCTTGAGGAAGTGGGGCAGGCACAGAGGTTGAGCAACTAAACAGGAAGACTGGAAATAGGGGCAGCAGGGAGTCTGACAGAAAGAAGAGATGGATGGAGGATGAATAAAGCAGAGGGCACTGTGTTAGTAGGAGGAAAAATAGGACCTGAGGAGCCAAGCAAGGCAGGGTAACATTCACTGCTAGGACCGATCAATTTCCCCATCCCCTCAATAATTGATGCGACGAGCATGGTGGGCTGTTATCTGTCAGGCCTGAACAACTGAAAAGCAATTCCCACTGGGACCCCCCCTCATACAGACACGCATATGCACACACACACTACTATTCAAGCACTAAACCTCTCAGATTTTACAACACTACAACTATCGGCTACACAACCTAGAAGCTAACCTTGAAATGTGTCGTGCCTAAAAAAAAAAAAAAACTGAGAAATTAAATTAAACAGAAAATGGAAATTGTTTGGGCTCAGTGACGCTCTTACTGTCATCTTCATGGTCATGCTGCATTTTTGCCATTGACGCTTTCATTCATCAACTGAGGGCTTTTTTGCCATTTTACATGCAAAGGCATTAGGCAGGTCTTTATTCACGTCCTTGTGTTGCGTCCTTTTAATCTTACACTCCATCTTCCAGTGAACTCACAAATCATGTCACACACATACACATTTCAGAGAACACTCTACTCTCCCGGCTGCACTTTTGACCCTTGCCTGTGGAGACACACACATATCTGCATACATGCAGTGCCAGTCAGAGGTTTAAATGTGTATAAATTAGTTAGGGGCTTTAAAATATGCTCTTGAACCTTTTTTTTTTTTTAGTGTGGACTGATGATAGAGCTCATTTAAATTTACTGGCTTAATAGAGTTGACATGATTTGTATGAGTTAAGTTCAGGGCTTTTCTGGAAGCTTAATGTTAGCTTGCTTTATCCAAAACAGGCTCTTATCTGTGTTTGGGGTCTTTATCTGTCCAAAGCACCCATACTGCTACCCTTAGATATGAAAAAAATCATTAGGATGCTGAGGAAAAACCCAGGAACCACTAAGGCCCAAGCCTAGCAGAATTTAAAAATGACTGGAACGCCAGTGTGGCAGCCTGTAGCTGAAAGGATAACATTTAATTGTAAAGAGAGATACAAACGAAGAAAGAAGCACCTGATCCACCTGTATGCTCGGCTAAAATTACAGCTATCCAAATAGACAGCCAAATGGCTTCTGGAGAAAAGCTGTTTGGTCACACAAAAAAACAAGACTGAGCTATGTCTCCACACAGTGAGAAGAAGGATGATTTGAGAAATCATTGTGAGTTATGCAATCAAAGGGACACAGTACAGACTATAAAGCACAGCAGTAGCAGCATCATGCTGAGGATTTGCTTTACTGACATTGCATGAAGTGGGTTTGAAAAATGAAGAGTGATGTCTACTTTCAAGTTCTTTAAACTCAACTTCAACAATGATCCCTGCTGCACATAAAAACTGGTTTAGATGGGATGAAGGCGGCCAACATCAAACACCTGAGACATCAGCTTTTTAAACATGTGTTAGTTTTGTTTAAAGCCTAAAATCGAGTTTATGTTTATCTGTACATGTGGTATATCCATTTATCTGAAATAACTTACAAAGGAGCATATTAATGCAGTCAAAGTGCACAACAAGCCATTGGTCAGGTTCTGTCAGGGATAACAAATGCATGATGCAGACAGAGAGGTAAATGGAGAAAGAGAGAGTGCTGTTTGGAGGTAAACGTAGGTGCTGCGGTATGAGATGCTTTGTAAAGAAAAAGAGGCTCTTCAAGTGTTTCTAGAAAATAGATGCTGCTCCTGTGCTGGTAAAACTGAGTGGGTCGTTCTTTCATTCATTTCTGTGCTGTCTTGAGCATGGAGAAGGCACATTATTGGCACAAAATCAACGAGTTATCTCATTTTATTTTTGATCAGAGGGATAGTTAAATATCCAGACAGAATGATGCCAGAGGCTTGTTGCTGTTTTTAAAAAGCTTTAATGCTCTCCACAACAAAGAGACGTTTTCTGAGAATTAGTCAGGGTTCTATGGTAAGTTGGGGGTATATGTTTATACTGTACATTTAAGCTTGTATGCATAATTTTCTCCTGTTTGCATTGTTATTTTCCGAAAAAATCCTCATCAGAATTCTGTGTTATTTATCCGCCCCCTGAAAAAAAAGAGTAAGGACATTCATCACATTGATGTTTCATATAAACTTCTGATCTCCATATAAAGACACAGAGAAAGACTGAGACTAGGTAACCGTAATTGGGATCGTCAGGCAGGCATGTAAAGGAAACCTCTGCCTGACAGAGCAAAAGAAAAACATGCTCACCCTCAGCCCAAATCTATCAGGACCTCCTCATGTCACTTTACCCAGATGCGTCATGCCACAACACCCACACACTCCCTACGCTTTGGCTTCATCCACAGCTGTACATCAAGTAATTAAACAAAAAACAGCAAGAGCCTCACTTACCGACATCTGATTGACTCCATATGTGTGCACGTACGGATCAGAGGAATATCTGATCGCTTTTGTTTCCTCCTTCTGTTTGCTGACATTTACCGTACTGCATGTCACCGCATATTTAGTGTGAAGATATTTAAAGAGACTGACAAAAGTGGACCAGAATACATTAGTGTATATGTTGTTAAGATGACACAGGATGGGAAGAAACTTTGTGAAAGGCCTGACACCCTTGCAGCACAAAAAAAGCACGGTTGAGGAGTAGATGAGTTGAACTGAAATAGTTCAGAGAGCGTCAGTTAAATCGGGCCGAGAAATTCTAATTAGGTGTTCAGAGGCATTTCAGCTGCCCAACCGAGAACAAAAAAATTTCAGACCGAGAGGCTTGAAAACATAAATAGCCTTAAAATTTATGAGTCACATCGTGGGAGTCAGCTGAACATTGGAAGTCCAGTCATCGTCACGGCATGTGTCCAGAGTAGAGAAAAACTTGAAATGCTACCTCACCTAAAAAACAAACAATACCTCCCCAAATATTCCCAATCTACAGTAAAGCAGATCTGTAAGCATAAGGTAGCATGTAATTGCCATGTTTCGATAAATCTGTTTTGTTTCCTTCTAGATAAGAAGGAAGAAGCCCCCATACAGCCCAAGAAAAAGTCCTCCTGCAGCGTTGTACTTGAATTTATGTTACGTGACAGCTTTTAAATTATGTGCCATTCATGGCGGTAAACAGAGAGGAGCCAGGGGAAGGCTGAGTGATGCGAGAGAAAAAACTGTAATTGCTTCTAAAAGAGGAGTAAAATAAGACAAAATACTATATTTCTGCCATGAACAGAGACATGTCCAGGAATAGTTTCAAGCATATTTTTTTTGTAGTTTCTAATACTTTTGTTTCCAATTTAAGAAAAGAAAGCACTGGACTAAAAAAACGATAACATCAAAACTACCATTTGAGACATGGTTTAAAGTTTAATTCAACTTTATTGTAATGAAAGGAGACTTGATGATATATGATGTTTGCTTTAAATCAAACCAATAAATTCGCTCTATTCTTTACTTTCCATTCTTCCTTGACACTTGTAGACATAAATTAAATTCAGCACAACAACTAACTTTAAGAGGTAACAGATTCAGGACACAAAGTCTACAAGTCTGTGATTTTGTCTCCGTATAAATACAGCAGATGAGTCAGAGATAAAGTTATGAATAAATTCAAAGCCTACATTACAAAACAATATCCTTTGTTAAGATCTAAGCATATCCTAGAGACATCTTTAGTCTATTATCAGAAAAGAAAAAGATCTTGGTACAATTTAAAACCAACCAAGACAAAACAACCTGCCGAAAAAGCCATTGCTGTATGAAAGCCATAAGAGATGTTTGCAGTTGACCAGAAGCCATGCAGGACACGATAGGAAACGAGGATAACGGTGCTCTGGTCAGGTAAGATAAAAATGTAACATTAGCCTTCATGTTGTAGAGTAGTACTACTTCTATGAAAAGTGCTGACAGCATTATGTTTTCAGGAAGGGATTTTTCTTTTACATCAGTGAACATAAAGTTTGTTAGAGTTGTGGGATGATGGAAGGTGTTGAGGACAGAGCTGCCCTGAAAGAAAGCCTGTTAAAGGACAAGACCTAATAGGTAAATACAGCCAGAGCTACAACAGAACTCTTTATGTCAAAGCCTACTGATATGATAGAATCTAAATCCTATCAAAGAACCATGGCAAAACTTGGAAAATTGTTTTATATATAAATGTATACGTGTTGTCATTTTTTAACAATTAGCCCTATAGCTCAAAAGCTAAATTTTCAAGATACACATGCTTGATGTGGGGTTTTTTCAGTGTCCTCCATTAGCATTTATTGGCAGCGTGATTGAAATATGTCCATGGTGTGTGCCAGGATTAACTCCAAAGTACCATTGAACTGGGAATATTTTAAAACATTAAATGATTGGAGCTTGTTATTGAGAGGAAATATGTCTGTTAGTACCCTGCTCTCACTTAATGACAGCTGAAATAGGAACAAAGCCTTCAAGGACATAAAAACCTCACATAGGAATGTAACGATTATTTATCTAATCTTGGATAAAGATTTTTTATTTTTAGATTTAAAATGCAAATTAATATAAATCATTGATAGCTTCTAAACTCTCAATGCATGCTCTATTTCCATTTTTGAGTCCAACATTTTTCAGGCTCTCAAAAATAGTCCTGCACCATGTATAAAAATAGTTTAAATAGGAGAACAGACACAATAAGCTGGGGGGAACAGTAGTATGGTAATAAAAGTATCAAGGCATTTCTAGGGCAGGACCGATGAGGGAAATATCTTCTCGAGAGCTTAACATGGCTCCCCTGAGCAGCTCACACATGGAAAAAACAGGAAAATAAAAGCCTGAAGTCCCTTTTAAAAAGAGACAAATGACAAGACTCTTAAAAAAACTATTTTAGTCTACAAAACCATCTGTTTTACACTATAGATCGGATTCTTCATCTGAATCCTGCTCTGTCAAGTTCAAAGCGTGGCTTCGGCTCCTGAGCGCTGTGAAATCCCTGCCATGTAGGCCAGGGCCAAAACAAACGTGATGTCAGTGCAATAATAAATGAGCTTTGTATCTGAGTGCGACCATGATAATTAGTCTCAAGATGTTATGTTGGTAGAGAGAGGGCTCATAAACTATAGAGGCCTTTTGGCGTGCACTCAAGAACAAATCTGTATTCGAGGAGCGTTAGCTGTTACACTAATGTTCTACACAGTTCAAATCTGGCAGAGGCACAGTCGGAAAACTTTGTTTATGGGGAAGATGCTGATGGTTACAGGCGAGAAAGATTACTGAGTCAGCGCACGCACATAGAGGCACATGCAGTCATGCCGCACACTCCACTCTGTGGAATAAAAATAAATACAAAAAATAAGAGTCCCTTTTGTTGACTCGATTGCCAATTTAGTTCAAGAAACCAAGCGCTTCACAATTCAAGGTTCCCACAAAATTGGGGTCGGCGCTGAACAGCCGCAGCCACCCTACCAGGGTGACGGTCGAGGGAAAATGATAATGACGTTTATAGAGTGGAAATCCACAACATGAGATTCCCTCTGTATCTCCCCAAGAGCCCACCTGTCGAGCAAGCTGCTGTTGTGACCAAATGTGAAAGGTCCGCTCTGCAATTTTCCCTCAGCTGCTGTGTCACATTGTGTGGCCGAGCAGACCAAGAGGAGGCAGGGAGATGCATATACATAAACTCCTGTGCCATTTACAGCCCGACAAATACAAGAGACACACTCCTGCAGGCCAGCTCGATGAATTATAAGATTATGGTCCCGCTCCTACAGAGCCAGCAGGTGGATGCAGTGACATTTTGACAGCATTAATCGCATCCATCTGAGGCTCTTGTGTTTGCTCGGGGAAGCAAAGAAATCTCCAGTGGCTGAAGTCCTGCTGCAAAACACTGATGCAAAAATGAAAGGTGTTGCTTCCCATTGGGTGGGCCAAAAGCGCCTGGTGGGCTGCTTACTCAAATCGTCACACAGAGAAGATTCACAAGTTCAACTTTTCTGCTATAGCAACCCTTTGTAAGGAGAGGAAAACACATATTAGCCATCTCTTGAGGAGGATTGGTAAATTAAGGAGAAAATCAGACGTTGTGTATGTTTTTGTACCGTTTCTACTATTTCTCCTCTCTGCTCTTATTTTCTTTATTCCCAGATCATTAATTATGTATAGAAAAAAGAAATCTTTCTGAATAACACATTAAAAACAATACATTAGAATCAGCACACAGACTTCAAAGGATATATTTAATATAAAATAAAAGTGTTTTTTTAAACTCAGAGTTTAAAGTAATAATGCAAAAACGAATAAAATAGCTGCAGCCTGAGATACATGCCATGCTGTCCTATTTTTGTTCATTTTGCTCTGACTACCTATACAAGTTCTCAATTGTCATTTTAAATTAAATATTTGTATGTGTAAAACTAAAGAGTGTAGCACAAATATCTCAGAAAATAAAGGAGATTTCATAAACTGCGGAAAACCAGCTATGCAGGTACCAACTCTCAAAGAGCCACACGAGGTACATTCAGGAAAATAAAAAAAGAAGGTATTTTTGCAAAAAGCCTTAAGAGATCCTTCTGATGCTTTATGAATGTCTAGCTAGAGGCAGTTTTGACTCTGCTGCAGTGAAAAAAAGAGAACCTCCACCAAAAATGGTTCAAACCAAGACAAAAAGTCAAATGTCAAGAAAACAATTAGTATACTTTTGTAAATATAGTACAAGAATTGATGCCCTAACACTTGTTCTTGCTAATTGAAGACTAATATAGATTTTTTCCACTTTTTTATAAATATCAAACAAGCATCAACATGATGGCTCATTCTCTTTCCTCTCTTTTGAAGTCCAAATCTCTATCACCCTGTCAGAAAGTGAAAGCCCCAGAATCCCCACTGCCACCTCTTATTCAGAATGCTTAAGTCCCAGCAGCCATGCCTGGTGAATGCAAGCAAAAAACAATAAATCTACAGAACTAATATAATTTTTTTTTTTTTTTGGGGGGGGGGGATTGGCTTGACATGCAAACAGTACTTAGGACCAAAACTGTAACCCTGTTTCCTGACATCCTAATGTAACACTTGAGTTGACATTTAATGTCATCTCCGGCTCTGAGCTCAGATTTCCAAGACAAATCGAACACAGAAATATAATTTTATTATTGGTTATTTTGAGCCGCAGATATGAAGGTGTGTCCTTTAAGCTTTGAGACCATGTCCATATTTGACAGTTAGAAACATGAAGAAAGTAGAGGTTGATTTGCTGTGTTATGTTGATCAAAGACTACTAATTGGACTCACAGATTTCACCCTATTAAAGAAGTATAAAGAGGCCTTCATCACTTTGAAATTGCTTGCAGCATTTTGGGTGATTGCTGAAAAAAAGGAACAGTTAGAGTACGCTGCATATAACAAAGTTTCGTTAGAATAGGACATGGTTTAAGATCTATTGAACTTTTAGTCTATGAAAACACAATAAGGAACATTTTCATTAGAACCATTTCAAAATTAACCAATGAGACATTCTTCAATATATGATCAGGTCAACCTTAACCTTACCTTAAGCACCCCATTTACTTCTATTAGTTTTATGGTGTTTTTCCTGGCCTGCTGTTCCTTTGTTTAACTGTGTCTCTATCTTAGAAGGGTCCATCAGCTAACCTCTACAGCTACCATCTACTTCGTGCTTCGTCTGTTTCTAGTAAAAGAAATCATAAGAACCTGCTTAAGTGTATTTAGTGTATTTCACCAGGCATATTGACACCAGACATAAAAAGACACAATTGTTAAGATGCATATTTGGTATTCAGTGCTACCAACTTCACTCACCAGCTGCTTGCTGTTGAGTGAAGTTCTTTGAGCAAAAGCTAAAGTAAACTATCATGTTTTTAGTCCTACTTTAAAGAAAACAGCAGTTTTAATACATTTTCAGGCAGGGCTGGTGATCATAGAAAATCCTGTTTTAATCCTAGTCCTTTTAACACTGACTAAACAGACCTCTGAGGTCATGATACATAGTTTAACTTTTTGAATCCAGGCTGTTCAGTGCTTTAAAGACAAACAGCTGAATTTTTAAGTCTGTCCTTTCAGAGATAAAACCAGTGCAGCAACTGTACTGGATGTTTACTGCGTTTGTCATTCCTAGATAGTGCAATTGACTTAGCACCCACCTGTTTAGCTGTGTTTCCCTCCAAGACGAATCCACTAGAAAAACTACAGGGCAAAAATTTTAAATCTAAGTCAATTTCTCTTAAAATAAGTGAAGTTTCCCTTGATTTGAGTAGATAACTAAGAGTTTACCTAAATTTACTGATAGAATAACAGGATTTACATTTAGAATAAGAAATAAACATATTATTTCAGGTACATAAGATCAAATTTGCTTATTTTAAGAGCAAAAGTATTCATTCTATTGGATGGTCATCTTATTTTCTTTCTTAAACGAAGTATAAATAAGCTTATTTTATGAAACTGATACTCATTTTTAGATCGGTTCTGCAGTGTACTGCTGCCATTAACTTAGTGCGCTTTGTTTGTAACGCTGGAAGTCCTTGACCATTGCTTCTGTGTTTTTATGTGTCTGCTCTGTGCTCTAACAGCCCTGTCAATCGTATAACCACTCATACTGATCCAGGTTTTGCTGCAGGTTTCTTTACTCCACAACATTTCCAATGGGAGATATCCTTCCCCAGGCCCTAAGTAATCTTTTTAATTACTCTAATTACTTTAACTTGAGCCAATAACAGCTACCGGACCAAATGAATCCCACATAACTAAAATTAATATCGCACTTCATGGAGGCAGCCGTGTGAATCAGAGTAAAACTGAGGCTGGCCACCATTACTACAGAACCACAGCCCAAAATTGGTCCTGCTGACCCCAAAATGCTGCTGCTGCAAACCCAATTACAATTAAATTCAGTTCTCAGCACTCCCCTCAGGCCAGGGTATCGATGATTCATTTTGTGTTTTATCAAAGAAACAGGAGTGCCATTAAAAAGAGATCAGTCAGCCACCAGGCATGAGGAGTCTGCCACTAATTGGCCATTTATCAGAAAGCCTTTTCAAGTAGATCGCAGCCCTGAAATATTACGCATGACAACTGAACTACACTACATTAATTACACTGCTGATGAACCTCCTGCTCTGTGGCTTGCCCCTTGTGATTGTAGGGAAGACAGGAAAACACACACCTGAGCACATGCACACATGCATCAGTGACATCTGTTGCAAGGTTTCAAAAAGGATTCCGCCTCCAACATGACACATGACAAAGCAGATTACATTAGATTAAAAAAATGTTATTTGTTAATGTAATTTGACATTATATAATATAAACAAACTGTACTTTTGTTTCTGTATTTTTAGCTTCAAAAAAACTCCCTGAGGTGCTGCCATATAATCTGCTCAATATCATCAGTCGAGCTTTGAAAAGATGCTTTCAACCATTTCACTTAACAGCGGGTCCAGCGTGTTTTCACACTGACAGAGCACTCAGTTTGAAACTACATCACAGCAACTGTCTCTCTGTTGTCTTTGTTCAACTTAGCAGCCATCAGGACACACACAGAAAAACCTTTTCTTTCCTCCCTCCACGTGTGGGGAATTCTCCCTTTCATCCATTTCCTGATGCACTCTAACTAGACAGTTTTCGGTCATGTCCCAGAATTATGCACGATAGCTTTCTGGCTTCTAAAACAGGCTCGCTAAGGACGCGAACAGCTGCACATCCTCTGACAATTCATCCATCTCCAAACCCTCTCATTTCCTAGCTTAAGCGATGCGTTGATTTTCTCTCTTTCTGGATCATCTGAGGTCTCGTTCATCGCTAAGCAGTTGCCTAGAGGCCAAGAATCAGAGCCATCCGCTTCTGGTGCGGATGCAGAGCTACTTTGGGGTTAAAATATGCGTGAACAGAGCCACATGCAAGCCCATCTGTATGTAAGCACAAACATGCCCGTGCGCACACATTTTTCATGTTGTGTCTCCTGCAGGCGAAAGACTGCTAAGGAAGGATTCTTCTAAGAGAAACCCAAATTGTGTTTGATGTGTTGGTAACAATTTAGGTGAGGCAACACCTTCTCCACATCCAGGGCCTCTTGAAGCCTCACTATGGTAGAGACTTGAACATGGAAGAAAAAAAAAAAAGAAAGAAATCGAGTGCATTAGAGGGCATGAAAAATGCAGCTCTGAAGTCTTGGATGTGCAGATTGTTCCTAAACTAGCTGTGAAACTACTGCCCCAACATCAAAAAGAAGGAGCCATTTTGGCTTGTTTCAAAGGAGAGCTCCCAGTGGGAATCAAAGCCAAGCTCTTGGAGACATCTCAGTACATCACACCTTAGCATAGGAGCTGCATGCGGGGGACTTCTGCTATCAGCTAATCATTTTTCTACAGTAAGTCTGGATGTAATATGCCTGTAAGTCCCTCAGAGAAGAGAAACAGAAACACCGTCTACATGGAGTATGCTAAACCCAGTCAATGTCCTGCAGGACTGACTATTTAACACAGGAATAAGCCAATTATCTTCATGGAGAAGGCAAATTTACAATAGGATTTACTAAATTCCTGCAGGAATCCTGTGTCAAGGGTGGTGGTTTATGCTGTGGGTGTTCTTCTGTCAAGGCCCCCCCACCACAACCACAGACACTGAGCTGTAACTCACTGCCATGCAAATGCACATTATCCACCACCTGAGCAAATACCTAAACTCTCACTCCAGCCTGCAAATCAGAAAAGTGGCTAAACAAAAGAGTACACCAGGGGCAATCTAATGTTTTATCACATTGGTAAAAAAAAAAAAAAAAATCTGTATCTACTGGTGCTGCATAAAGGATGATGTTTAATATGGATTTCATTTTACATTTTACACATTTTCATTTCCAATTTCATTTTTTTAAAAAGAACAACAGAAATATCCTTAGAGGTTGGAAATTCAAAGTTAGTCTAAAAATCCAATATGGCTGCCTTGAATAAAAAATCGGATAAAAAAATTTTCTTTCTGATTAGATATTTTACATACACTCTACTTTCTTGTTCTTTCTTGTTTTCTTTCAGGTTGCTTTTGTTAATACTGAACTTTTAGAAACCCTAACATATGATTTTTATTTGCTACCTTGCACACTCAGAAAAAAGGTACCCAATTGTACCTTTCAGGGTCCAAAAGCTTGTTACTGGGGTGGTACCTTCAAAGGTACAACCATTGTACCCTCAACTTTGGGTACTTATCAGTACCTTTTTAGATTGTGCCTCATAAGTTTAGAATTGTACCTTTGGTGACAATCTTGTACCCTTTTAAGAAAGTAAT
>JAUZNJ010028688.1:8385-41388 GCA_034780135.1 Jordanella pulchra | reverse complement strand
CTTTAGAAAGAACACACTCCCATCCTCACACATCATCCGTGCGCCTCACTAGTCACCACCATGGACTCTTTTGGCTTGCTCGGCACCATTACCCCTCAGGACCTCAAGGGGGTACTGAGCAGGGATGGACTTTCTCAAGCAGCTTCAGACGTTCAGTTAAAAACGGTGATGGTCCATTTCTACTACATCACTGAGTCCATTCTCTTCTTCCATCACCACCTGGTATGCTTCTGCCACCACCAGGGACAAGTGGAGGTTGCAGCACATCATCTTCTCTATAGTACACCTTCAGACGGCAAAGGCGTCCAAATAAGATTGCAGCTGACCCCTCCCTTGCTAGAGAATAAGTGTTGTAGACTCTCCCTTCTAGCAGGGGGCTGTGGTCTTTTAGACTGAAATCCTCCTGCCACAAAACAGCTTCTTCCCATCTGCTACTAGCCTCATTAACAAGGTCTGAGTATTTGGCACTTTTCTCTTTGGAGAACTGAGAAAAAATAAATAAATAAAATAATCTACTTGTATATTAATTGATCTGATTTCAGACTATTTTGTTGTTTATTTTTAATGTCTGCCATGGTTCCTCTCAAAAATGTATATTGTTATAACATTTCAATACTAACAGTCATTTAATTCACATCACATATATCCAAACGTAATCATGTCGCCAGTATGTATCACCTTATCACTAAAATAAATTAATTGTCCATGTAAAACACCACAAGGCAAGAAAGCTTTTTCTAATTTTGCAGATATTTGCCAAATACCGTACTGATAAGTCACAGAAAACAAGACTTCACACGTTCTCTTGTGATCTTTCAGAACTGCTGTGTTTTAAGGGTGCACAAAGCTTGGTTCTCAGCAGTGATACCAGCAGCATTCCACCATTCATGCGCTCGCAGCTTGGCAACCAAAAGGGTTGTCCCACTACCCTACATCCTTGTGAAAAGAAACCCGTTGCTCTTTCTGACAAACCTCCGTTACAAAACCTTATTCAGTTCTTCACAAAGTCTTTGCAGACTTTTTACAACCACAAGCCCTTTTAGCTAAAACTTTTCCATGTCATGTAATTAGATAAGACTGTAACAAGTATCCTGTGTAGTTGTAGTTCCCTCTTTCAAAATTGCCCACAAATAAGCAAGCAGTTAAGCTGTAAGGTAGTTTTTAAGCAAATCATGTTTGTGATTTAAATCGTGCATTTACCATATCAAGCTCCTGGGAGACTTGGCGTTTTCTTAGCTCTTCCATGCGGTCACTGACGTCACTGAAGCAGGTATTGTAGTAATCAGAGTACTCCTGTGCAAGGTCATCTATGTTGCCCAGAGAACCATCCTAAACAGAAAAAGACAGAATGATGGGTTAATATGGGAACTAAAATATCCTGGGAAACAGCTGAATTCTAATAAGAAAAAAACAAAACAAAAGATTTATAAAGTGTTAACTTTATTATCACCATATTCAACGAATCTCAGACAAAGGGAAGGTTTGTTACTAGGTTTTTGTCTTAGTGCAGCTTGTTTCAAGGTATGCCCTTTACCTCCTCAGACTTAGCTCTGAACAAAACACATTTTTCCTGCTGGCTTTAGTTTAGATCCACACAGTTCCTGCCTTTGTGGTGAAAGGCGTGTTTGGGAAAGAAGGAGGAAGCAGTGTTCAAAACAGTAGACATTACCCGACTGAAAGAAACACTCGCTGATTACAATGTGCTACTGTAAAGGGTTGTGACATGAAGCAACATTTTTAAATAACTTGGATCTGACTGCCATTTGTTGCATCATGTTTTTGAAATGGAACACAGACTGTTGGATTGCAGTACTTGGATAGCACTATAGTATAGATCCACCAATACATTAGGTAAACATGCACAAATTGGAGTGGCAGAGGTGGCAGCTCTGCTGCCTTGCAGCAAGTAGGTCAAGAGTTTAAACTAAGGCCTTTGGTCTATCTGCCCAAATTTGTAGGTTCTTCATGCCCCCCCTTTTCCTTAGGACCTGCTGAATGCAATGGCGTTGCAGATTAATTGATAAAAGGAGAGTTTTTTGTTTTTTTTGGCAGAAGAAGAGTATTAGAACAAAGAGAAAGGGAAGATGTGAAGGATAAGCCTCAATGGGTCAGAACTTGAACTTTTGCTGAGGAAACTGCAGCAGCAATCCATGCTTTGGATTCCTTTTTTTAGCATTCAGTTAAAGGTTTACCTCAATTGTTGCCAGTATTTTGGTATTGGTGATGTGTTTTAATTCACCTGGTTTACATAATTATAAACAATTACCTTCTGTTTTCTTACACCCTTTCTTTCAAAGCACTATAATCAAAAAGCACACGTCAGTATACTTAATGTAACTTGCTAATTTAATCACCCATTTTATCTCCCGATAAGGGAACTTCAGACGATTCTGATTTCTGGTTGTTTTTAGAGTTACAATACCTAATCCGCTGGAAATCAGAAATTTACTCTGAATTTGTTCTGGACAGTGACCATCATGTGAAGTGATGTATAAATATGTAATGTTGAACAACAAAGATGGCCTCAGTTTTCACTCTATGAACACATAAACTATGATAAAGGAGAAAGTAACATCAACATCAGCTTTGATGCATTAATGTGTATCATTGCCCAAATATGTCATTTCATTGTTAGATTCAAAACTACTGCTTCCATTAAAGCACCACATTTTCTGTTGTGCAAGTGGTTACAGTCCTGAGGGGGAAAAAACAGCCCAAACGGTCCAAATCAGAAAATGGCAAAGCAATCCCTTCAGAAAAAGATGAATCAATATTGGTAAGAAAAACCCTTATCTGTGCATCTCTATTAAATAGACAAAACAAAAATCGAATGGTAAATTTACCACCAACATTTTTAAAGGGACATAAAGTAATCTCTTGTACAAAGGGGGCAGCTACAACTAGAAACCACCACTTGGCTTGGTCAAAATATGGGCTATTATGGCATGATTGGCCAGCTGCTGAATATTCATGGGTGTTGATCTAATCTGTGCCAGGCAGACAGCAAGCATTGAGTCAGTGAGCAGAGTCCTAACAGTATCCCTCAGTCTCCATTTTTCTGAACCAGCCACCCTTTCTAGGTGCCAGGCCACAAATGAATGGACCCCTGTGAGTGTCGGTGATGATGCCACACAAACACACACATAGGGCATAAGGCCTCACTCAGGCATGCCTGTCTAGTCAGAGAAAATGTACATTGGCATGCACACCCATGCAGGCAGGGGATTTAAAAACACGTCGGACCATAACAACCTGAGGCCAGCAAGTTGTAAACAAAGCAGCTCAGTAGAATAAAAATTCATTAAAAAAAGGCTCATTAACAATTTAATGAACTATTTCACTAATAAACATACATTTTTTGCCAGGGTTGGCAGCTTTCCATATAATTCCACCCTTCTACTCATTTAAGAAACCTTGTTCTGTTCAGACATATTGTTTGAGATGATGGAGAATCCCTCTGGGAGTTCTCCCTGCCACAGCAGACAAATGCTTTCTACTTCATTCCTCACAATGACAGAAAGCACGCTCTCATTACAGAGCTTCATGAAGTAAAAACCAGTTGCAGATGGAGCTAATATATTTAAACAACAGGAATCAAAGCTGTTGTAAAAAATGTACCAACTCTAAAATGGGAAAAGTCATTTTTCTGAAGCTTCCCGGTATGAGAAAACTAAACTAAGTTTGAGAACAAATAACTAACAAAACACTCTTTGAATTAATTACACTCTACACTACACTGCGTGTCATAAAATTAAGCTAAACCACCAACATCCAAAATAATTCCACTCAATCTCAATCTGTTTAATAACCATGGATGTTAGAAAAAAAATGACTAATTCTCCTTCAGCTGACGCCAGAGCTGCTCCACCCTGGATGTGAAGGGAGGCCAACTCCCCGTTATGACTTGAACAAAAGCAACAATAGTTTAACAGAAAACAACACCCTGACAAGAATTTGTGTGATTTCATTTGTGATTACAGTAAGAGATGAATACGTTATGAGCTCCATAGAGATCTTACTCCCTATGAAAAGCTGACCTACAGCTGTGCTACAAAAAATGTGCTACTTACCAGCGTCACAAATACCACAATATTGCATAGGACAAATGTTACAGTAAAGAACTTCTAATGGATACACACGGCTTTCATTAAATAAAGCCTCAGACGAGTACAGATAATGAGAATCCACTTTGATCACAGAAATCGGATGCAATGAAAAGGCATCATGTTTGCACATTTAGAAAGGTAATTCTTTAAATTCTTATTTTATCTAAGTCTTATTTTCTCTTATTCCACTTTTATTTAGTTATATGATTACACTAAAAGACTTTAGACTTTAATCCAGACGTGATAAAATCTCAGGTGTTATTATTCCTCTATACTATATGTTTAACATAGAACTGAACCGGTTACTGGTACCAGTATCAATGTTTTAAATGATTTCTATATATTTCCCATTCCCTAAATTTCCTCTCTCAATAATATATTATGTAACAACACAAAAGACTTTAATTACAAGACAATACTTTCAAATCTTGACTGGTCTAGCCATATCCTATCGGTGTGATCTCCACACACCTTTGAGAGCACTTCAGTCAACCAGTCAAGATGAAAGGTAAGAGGTAGAGGAAATAAGACCATTCTCTGTAAAATACCTTACCACTCTATTTTTGCACTACACAGAATCATTTAATTATTCTTTAAAAGAAAATCATATTTTTTCAGTCTTTGATATATAATTCCTGTTTTGAAAATCTTTGTTCAGCTGTTATTTACATTTTTTTGTATAGAGCCATTTGAATTTGACATTGATACAAAAAATACAGTGCTAACAGTCAATTATATGTTTAAAGGCTTTCATAAAGACAATAAACACATCTGATTTTACACAGAAACCCATCTAACTAACATAAATTTTAAAACCAAACACATTTGTGTATCTGTCAGAATGACAAGCTGTTAAAGTTCCCACAATTAAGACATCTTGTGGAATTATTGTATTCAACTGAATGTTAGATATAGAAACTTCATAAAAAATAGTGTACAGAAATTTGGAGTTGTAGCTATAATATGTCTACATTTGCTATGCCTGTAGTCTAGAAAAGAGCATTTCTAAAATTAAAAAATAGTTATTTGAAACACAGAATTACTATTAAAATTTGACGATATTATTTAAATCCCACAGATACTTAGAAGCTAAACTCCCAATTGTTTACAATCACTTTAATCTTTAGTTACATTACCATAATATATTTAGTATAAAGTGCAAAACTGAGTCTAGCTTTGAAACTATTTGAACTCCAATCACAGTACTATAACAATGATTGACAGAGACGTGCTCCTTAAGGTCAGAACATGGGCAGTGATCTTTACTTACACTGCAACATCAGAACAGGAAGGGCTGGTTTGAAAACAGGTTTTATTCTAATGTCTGTTGGTTGTTTCAGTTAGATTGGTTATCAACATTTAAAATGTGTAACAAACACTCAGCCTTACATGGAAAAACATTAAATAAATGTGTGCTAAACATTAATTATATTAGAGCTTAAATAAATACTATAATCTGCTGAACATTGACTCTTAAAACGTTTCTTTTGTTCTTTAACATAAAAGGTCTTACACTTGAATAAAAACGTCCAGATAACAAATTCTAGACAAATTTCATTTTATTTCATCGACATGCTAAGATGATCCAACAAACAGCGTGATGCTAATGAGAGGAAACTGGTTAAACTAGATGATATATCTGGATAAATGTGCTGTTCATGTGCCAAGTTTTATGGTCTGACTAAATGTAATTAGGTGTGGAACTGGGAACAATCAAGAGCCAGGTGATTTCTGACTCGGGGCAGCAGTAGCCAAAGGTGGAGCTGTTTAGGAGGGTAAGGCCAGAGGCCACAGCTCAGCCCGTTAGAGAGCTTCCTTAGGATATCCGCTTCAGCTGAACAGAGCAGTGCCATCCCAGAAGAGGAAACCTGCCAAATCTCTGTCTGACCCAAATAATGAGCATGGGCATGTTGGGATTTTATGGTTAAAATGAGGAAAGAATGATTGCATTATTAAAAGAGCCCTTGTGGGAACACTTCCTGAAAGGAGACAGAATGCCAAAGTTCAGAATATTTTGGGAGATAAATTCCTGTGCTTGTATAATGTTCCATATGAAGACAGCTCATGAGGCAAAGGAAACCAAAACGTAAACTTTCCACACAATTAAAAATCCCATTTCTGAAGCAGAACCTTGTATTTACAGATGAAGCCATGTCTCTTACATAATCAGCAAGTTTCAAATGGACACACTTCCTCCTCCCACGCTCACTTAAACACCGCAAAACACTTTTCAAGAAGAGACAGATTATCTGCAGAGGAGTTAAATATTTCCAGAAGACTTTACCTTCAGAAAGCTTTTCAAGCCAAAGCATGAGAATGAACTGTAAGTCAACTTCAACTGTCCAGCTTTGTAAACTGAAAGTCAGTATTTCTCTTTATGGCCTTATCGAGAAATAAAACAGTTATTCCAAACAAATGAATCGAAAGTATGTAAGAAGTGTTTGCCAAAGGGACTTAAAAGGAAAGGAAGGAATATAGTTGATTCTTCAAAAGGCAAAAGATTCAGCCTAAGCCTAACTTTATGTTTAAAGATAATTTTCATTGAGCTATCTGCACTTTCCTTCCGAGCCACTTGAAAGTTACAGCTCATAACTAAACTTCTTTTGACTGTTAGGGGTAAATAAAATAGCCCAAGTTTTCCCAATATACAAAAAAAAAACAACACACAAATTGTACAACTATAGACCTGTTTCTTCCCACAATTCTCAAAAATGAAAAATAAATATAATAAATAAGATTGAAACATCTTTATAAAAGCATAAATTATGTACTTAAAATAAATCAGGTTTCAGATCAAGATCTGCAACAAAATCCCTAATAAAATTAGTTGAAGAAATAACACTTGCTTTTCATATTAAGAAAATTGCTGCTGTAGAGTTTGTTGATATTAAAAAACGTTTTTGATACAATAAATAATTTATTTTGTTAAAAAATCTTGAATGTTACCTGACCATATTGTCAGCCTCAATGGGTTAAATGTTATTTAAGTGGGAGACAGCAGCTAAGAACCTGCAAGGTGTGGTTTCATTTTGGGTTAAAAATATGATATATACTGTAGAAACAAAAAAAGGAATAACCCTGCTAAAATAATTTAAAAAACTGTTTAACAGAATGTATCAATATCAAACAAAGAAGATTAGAACAAGCAAAAGATGTTCCTAACATAGTCGGGGGGGAAATGTCCAAACACAAAACATTTTAAAACCTGGTATAAAAAGTTGGGTATGAACTAATATCAGACCTGAAATATTATTATTATTATCGCTGCAATTATTACTTTTATCTACATTTCTATATATGTTTTTATGGTTATAAAGATGTCAGAGTTCGACCTTGAAAATGTGCTTTATTTTATGTTTTTTTTGTTTTTGATAACACATTTGGAAAGAAATTTGAGATTAAAAAGAAGTGAAAGAAATTTGCAGAAGAAGGGTTGGGTAAATAAAAATCCATACTTCTCCCAACTACTTTGAGTACACAAATATTACATACATTACTTTGTTTTGTTGCATGAAACAGGGTTATTGATTTCATTTACCACCACAACTAGTGACTACCTGTCTTAGGGATTCTTATTAGCTCAGATCACAAAGGTACCGTTAGAAACATATGACAGGTTGACACAGTGGATTTACCATTCAAACATGATGAAAATGTATTTGAAAAAGTGTAAATGTGGATTGTATTGGGTGGATCAAATATTTCCTTTGGGCTTTTTCAGTAGTTCGCATCCACAGTCATTTCAACATCAAATTCTCAAATTTATTGTCTTTTAAGACCTTATAGAAAGCAAACTTAACAGAGTTAGATTATGTTTTATGTGCACAGGGCCAAAACCAAATTTGCTACAATAATTTTAAAACAACAGACAGGGTTGGCTAAAGCCAAGTTTAAAGGTCATTCCTTTGTTGGGACGTGAAACAAAACAAAGCCATTGAAAGTCATGGAGCACCGTTAAATATAGCGCATATACTTAGCTGCAGCACAGATATGGGTCAACTGTTTTCAGGACCACACAATGTGTTTAAAGATAGGATTCAGAATAAATTGTTAAGTTAAAGTTCATGATAAAGGTCAATATAGTTTTGACTTCACAATTATGTTATCAAATCTGGCATTTCTTCAGAAAAAAACCCAATATGCTTTAAAACAAACACTAAATTGTTAAAACACGATCATACATACAGAAATGTAAGCCAACATACTTCCAGTTACGTAGACGTGTTGAGGTTTAACATGGGTGTGAACTTAACTTTTTAAGCAAAAAAAAGGTTTATATGTGTTTATTGCTTGCTGGGTTCACACAGAATATGGTGTGGCTACAATGTGGGTGCAGCAAGAAAACAAGGAAACAAAGGAGAAAAACAGAGGATGAACAAGACATCTATGTGAATAGGTGATGAATTTTGCACTAGAACTCCCAAGCATGAACCCTCGTTAACTACTTTTTTCGCTACCGCCATTTCAGGCAACCAGAGCTGTAGTTGGGCTAATAACTACATATGTGTCTGCAATTCATGAATTCAGATAAATACTAGTAATAAATACTAGTCTTTATTACTAGTATTTATATAATACTAGTAAAAACACACTGTTTTTTAAAAAAAACATTATTACCTCCATCACAGAGGTTATGTCTGTCTGTCTGTTTGACTGTCTGTCTGTGTGTATGTACTGGATAACTTGAAAAGTTGGGAATTAATGAAATAAAATTTTTACCAAAGGTCCACCTCATTCCAAGGAACAACCCATTAAGGATTCTATAACATCACTATGCGGAACAAGTAGTTTCCTACTAAACCAGAGAGTGGCAGCAGTGACTATTGACAGCTTCAGCATTGGACTCAAAAAATCCAAAGGTAAAATACTGAAGACAAATAAAACAAAGGAAACGTGAGTCATGCCTCACTCGAAGTCTTGATCTGCTGATCAAACAAGAAAGCAGAGTGAATGAAGAAGGTGAGAGCAGGACAAACACCAAAGGAAATTATTACCAAAGGTGCATGTCCTGCCAAGGAACAATTCATTAAAATTCGGTAATGATTCAGATCATGTGTGAGTTTTAGCTATTGGTGTAAGTGACCATTATGGGGCAAAATCTGCTGCTTGGCGGAGGTCTGCGCTCTCCGGGTGTTTTTCTAGCTTTATATGTTCCCAGTAAATAACATCTACATCCATCATAATTTCATCTGATAACAGGATCCTGGTATTTAAAAATATGTAATAAAAAACAAAAAGGGATCAAAACCAAAATAAATAGAAGAAAGAATAAATAAAGTGGATGCCATACACGTTTTTTCAGAAGACAATAGGCATTTAAATAAAAATAAATGTAAGGTATAAGCATTTCTTCCTATCATTCATATAAACTATCCATAATAATACTATAAAGTGATATGCAATGGCACAAAAATCTAGGTAAGAACATGTTTATTTACAAGTACAAATTGGAAAGGGAAAGGGACAAAATTGGTGTAGAAAGTACCAAAATGACCAGCAGCCATTCAAACCCTAAACAAATATCTGTGTTTTTCAAACATGAGTCATTTTTATTTTCTACTATGCCATCATACCTTCACATCTTTTTTAGTATATCTTACTTCAAGCTTTGAAAGTCTGCCAAAGAACTAATACCTTAATCCCAGATTGAACAACCGAGTCAGGGAGAATAGTGAGACATAAAAACTGGACTAGAAAGATAAGTAGATTCTAATGCAATTTTAGAGAATGTCCCTTCAGAGCAAATGTACTCAGAGCTTGAAAGATTGTGAACAAAAATACTTAGCCAATTATTACATCACCATTCTTGAATTTAGTTTTAATACTTGCTAAAAACTTGGAAAAGGTTTAAAGAATGGCTTTGACTTGATGATACCAAAGCTGAGGTAGTTCAGATCATTGGCTAAATAAACTTTCTGCTAATTTTGTTTCTTAGTTCAAGGAGGGGGGAAGAATAACAAAGATGAGCAAGGCCTTAGGGGCATTTGCTTTCGGAGTAATAAATCTGGAGAAATTGCCTGGCTCGGAGTCAGATCTCTAACCTAGTGTCCGAAGGGCAGCACAGCACAGCATCCACCCTTCACCCTCAATCCTTTCCACCCACATGCAATTCAGCATTTCCACTTCATTCACATCCATTGTGCCAGACCAAACCAAATTAACACCTCAGGGTGGAAGTGGTTGTAGGACATCAATTGGATCAAAACTATCTGGCAGACAAACGTGAAAACAGTAAGAAGAGCCTCAAATGTTTCACTTTTTTCTGAATGTTGACAATAAAAGACAAGATTGGGTGTTCATTAAGAACTTTTGAAAACATTTAGGATTATACAAGGAAAAAACACAAAAAAACAGAACCTTTATGAGACCCCATAGAAAGCACTATAGAAAGAACGATGAAGCACAGAGGAACACACAACACCCTACCATAGGCTAGCTGAAAGGTTGCTACTATACCTTTAATTTACTGTCAAATTTAGCAGTTTGGTAATAATTTTAGTAAGAAAAACATCAGCGGCTATACAGTAAAAAAAAAATTGAATGAACACCACCTTGCCTAAGCTCAATAATTACCCAACTCATATCAGCTCAATGTACCCAGGGATTGCCATTGAGAGCAGACTGGCAAAAATATAAAGCAATTAAATAGTACCTTTAGAACTACCATTAAAAAATTTGTTGGTTGTTGTTCTGAATTTGTCTGTCTTTTTTAAGGATTAACAATCAATAGTTATCATGTTTATTACAAGTCTAATATCTATTTTTTAATCAATGTTTTATGTGTAAATAAATGAAATAGTGGTATTCTTATTACACCATCAAAACATCATACTGTAGTATACGTCTACTTTATGCTAAATAGTTAAAATCTTTAACAGCAGACGTGTCTAGTGACATCATATGCAATGAGCAGCATAACTTGAAAAGTCAGAACAGATTTTAAATAAAAAAATATTTGAAAAAAATAAAAAAAAAACCAGCATCATCAGTCAATATATTGCTGATCCTACAACACCCACTCTTGTTTGATACAACTTTAAATCTGCGGTGTAATAACACAAAATTAAATCTGAAAAGAGATTAGGATAGAGACAATAAAAGTTTTCACTACAACTGAGACAACACGAATACTAGAACAAAAGAACAACAAACCTACCAAGCCTGTCCTGACGCAACAGAGTGAACCAGCTGGACACAAGACTTAACAGCGGAGAGCTGGTGGATAGATTTGGATTTGAGACTGAGGCCTGTAATGTTTTTGGCTGATGGTTTATATGTACGCATCGTTCCACAATCAGTAAACGCGCAAATCAGAGCCACCTTCGAAGGTAAGGGAGTGAAAAGTCACAGCTGGTTGTCAGAATCTGATATCAGTTTGGGATCCTGTTAACCCTCCTTCCCCCCCTAGAAGACCTACCAGCATCCCCATGACGTCCGTCCACAGTTGCGAGAAACTATCAGACGCAGCGGCGGTGTCTGTCTGGGGCTCCTCGGAGGACGCCTCGGCCCCCTGATCACCTTCCATGTTCGGGGGAAAAGTATCCGTAGTCAGTACGATGTATATCCAAAAACTAAGCCCGCAGAGAGGATGAGTGAGATCCGGAGATAAACAGTCGAATGGTGCCAAGGCTAGTTTTACAACAAGCTTGCCCTTGACGCACAAGTGAAGTCACCCAAAATTGCTTGGCACGACTCGAGATTCAGTGAATAAACTGCGTTCTGGCATGCTGGCAAAATGTCCACGAGAAAAAAATAAAATAATAAAATAAAAATCTGTATTTCAACTTAAAAAATAGGACGAGTTAGTGCCGACTTAACTCGGCTGAAAACTCCAGAATCCAGCTCCACAGCGTGGATCCGAAACCAGGCACACACCAAACACCCGTAAGGCGATGTAAGGGGAAAGAAGTTGTTTGTCTGGGAAAAAAAAAAAAAGTTTTTAGAAAGTTCCTGTAATCCTTCGATTGGGTGACAACAGGTTGTCTAAAGTGAGACAACAACTAAAACCAAGTGCATTTCCATTAAAAAGTAGGAGTGAGAGATTCGCCGCTTCTCAAAGCAACAGCTCCAAACACTGCGCCTCCGCCCTCCTTCACTCGCTGTCTCCCTCCCTTTCCCCCCTCACACTCCTCCCAACAGCAAGAAGAAAAAAAACACTTTAGTCACACTGCTAACTACTTATTAATGTATAATAACCATGATAACAATTCTGGGTTACCTCTAGTTTGAGCTATTTTAGAGAAGATGGCCAATAAGTTTTTTTGTTACCCTTTACAAAACTCTAAATGCATCTTTATTTGTTTTACATACAATTTCAGTTTATTTAACTTATCGGACTTTCTGTATATGGTCCTCTAACCCAGCAAAAGAGGGGGTAGGGTTCGAGAGTGAGAAGAACTTTAGAAGAACTTCGAAAAAAACTTTTTTTTTTTAATCATTAACGTATTCCCTACCATGGAACCCTCAAAGACAAAAACACCAAACAAATACTTTACAATGCAAATAGTGCAACTTAATTTTTATTTATTTATTTATTTTGGCACAATCTAATAAGCACAAAACCCAACCTCTACAAAGGGGTTTAATGTCCCACACATACTGCACTGAGTCTGTATAAGTTATTGTTTTATTAATTTTACATCATATATTCATCTGTTAAACCTTTTCTTTTTTTTGTAAGTGCTGAACTAGTTTTAGATGTGTATGTGTGCAGAGGGCTTTTATAAAATATGTTAACCTTCTTTTATTCTTTTTGATATTGTGCCACCATAAGGAGGGCACGCCTCAATAAGTTGCTATGAGACAGCAGGTCACAGGATGCTGTATACAAGCATGGAAAGATGAGCGGAAGTAAAAATGATTGGTAGGGAAATGTGTGCATGCAAAAGGCATAATTTCAGCTTTAAGAGGATTCTGTCGCACAGTACATGTTCAAGAACTGTGGACTTGGTCTTGGGTCATTGCCTCAAAAGCCACCACACACAAATGTATCTAGAACATCGGCTCTCATAATCCTGAACCTGGGACAAAGTCATAAGAATTAACCTTCACCAAAAAAATGTTTTGATCGGTTCAAAATTTTTTTTTTAATTGAAAGTGTGTTTTGCAATGCATTGCTATACTGTCTGACAAACATAATGTAAAACTTCTGACATCCTGTTATCTGTTGATGTGCCACAGTTGTCACAATCAGACATCTTTCAAAATGTTTTGGCTGCAACCGTGGAACTTTATAAACTTTATATTTTGTGGTGACCTAAAAATACAGTGGATTCAGGTGGTGTCTGTTAAATGCTGCATTTTGCAACATATGCTTAAAAGCTTTGCAGCTCACTGAATAGAGGTTGTGGACTTGTGGAAGCCTCACATAATCATCTGAAAACCACAAGAAGAAATTGGGGAAAAATGTTTTTTTCTATACAAAACTTCTTTTAGTTTGCACAAATCTTCAAAATGCTTGTAAATCATTCAAAAAACAAAAAAAACACCTCAGTAATGCCTTCATCAGAAGGTGAGCCACCCCCCAAAAATTCCTTAATTTAATAATAATACAGAAAAACACACAAGCATATGATAAACAGCAGCTGCCGTGTAGCATGACAGCCATGTTTTTTGAGCTACTAAATTATTTGAATATGAGTAGAACAGGGATGAGCACTTAATGTACAACCATGAAATTGCACTGCATTTGTTATGCCCCACCAGCAGGCTTCTGCGTTCAACTGAAAAAGTCCTGAAGCTGTCTCTGGCTCTCATTGCTTTTGTAAAGAGTGTATTTTCTCATAGCACATTTACACAGAGCAGCTCCAGCTGTCAGGTATTGTTACACTACCAGAGATGTAGACATAGAAAACAAAGCAATTCACCATTTCTCATTCAGCTCCTCCTTTCCATCTAAAACTCTGCATATTTTTATTCTGAATGTTTACTAAATAAGTCAGCACATGAATCAAGATGATTAAAATTGAAAGTAACAAAAGATTGAAAAGATACTCCCTCAAAAATGTTCCCTGGAATTCTTTTCTGGAACCGTGCAAAAGGCGATCAGCTACACAATAATCCCCTAACGCTCCAGTTTCACTTGCAGTCCTAATAAGTGCTCACTGTGAGGCCTGCTGTCAGTTTCGCATGGTAAAAAAGGCTAAAGTCACTGAAGCACCACAATTTGCAGTGCTGTACCAAGCATCTCAAATATTATATGTGTGTATATTATGTTTTTACTCCTAATGGTAAACATCAATAAAGTAAAGTATAATTAAAAAGTAGTTTTCACAAAGAGAGACACATTTACTTGATTGGTTATATATAAATTGATGTTTTAAAGCCTTTATGTTTTAATTATGGTGATATTTGAATAACCACTGATAAAAGAACAACATCGTAAGAACAACAACAAAAAAAACATTTTAATATAAATACCTTGGGTTAATCACAAGCATGCTTAATACCTGTAGGTATCATTTTCAAAAGGTACTTTTAATCAGATTAAGGAAGCCTCCTCATAAGGCATATTCTGACGTAATAAATATTTTCATGTGGGTTTTAGGAAAATCTTTTTGAGATATGCAAGATCTCTGGGACCCATGTGGGTTACATGTGTTGAGTAAAGTTATACTGTATCAACTCTGTAGGCAGGTCAAACATTACGCAGTAATGGACAATCAAATCTGGGACCTATTTTTTGTCCATTGACACAAGTCAGTCCATGTCAGTAAATGTTTGCTGGGTATGTTTGGATACATTATGAACCAAATATCTATGTCAGGAGGTAAGGCAAATGTTTTACCCCTAAAAACCAAAAGACAGGGGTTTCCTGTGGCAGTTTAGGTAATGTATGCTATTCTGAGCTATACTGGTAGAAATGATGTGTGTTTTTGGATTGGTTTGAAATGGATACTATACTGCAAATGGGAGTGAAACCATGTAGCAGAATGAACAATGTCCTGGTGTACAGCTAGGAAAAGAGGGCTCTATTTTTCTTTCTAAGGTTGTTGGCAGAAAGTCTTTTTTGACATCTGGAGATTCAAAGCACATTATTTGAAGTTCAATATTGCATATTATCTAGTGTGATTGTTAAGCCTCTTTCCCACTGAAATTAGTGTGTTACCACGGCTCGACCTGCTAACAATCTGCATTTTGCCGGCAAAAAAAACTGAGTCTGGCCAGTGTGAGAGAGGTATTAGACATTTAAAGCACTCCTCTGCTTATACGGCTACTATACTCTTATGTTCAGTGGCATTGTTGTAGTGAGCTTATGAAGGGTGAATGATAATTCTTTTGCTTGGCTGACATTAAGGTGGAGATGGATGCCTTCGCTGTCAGCTTGCTGCAGTAAGCACTTCCTGATGGTTGGGTGTTCCCAGCATTTTCTTTCTGCCTTTCTCACTTAGTAATTTCACATTTAATCTGCAGATATGTTTGGAGACCTGGAATCATAGCTTTGCAAACATAGCAAATAACACATTTTGGTAAATTAGAAAACTCATAGATGTATAAGAACAGAAACGCCTTGAACATCGTATGAAATCAGTAGCACAGAGCCACAAAATGTTAATCCCTAATTCTCTTCTTAGATTGATATAAACACCCAAAATGAAACAAAGGTAACATTAACATTCCTGCTAGAAAGCTCTATAGCTCTGTTCTCTGGGGGAACAGCACAGGTTTACCAACCTGTGAGCAATGTAAACCCTTAACATGTCAACTGATTTCATTAGACTAATCTACCAACAGAGAAGAGATGCAAAAATGCAGGTGTAAATAATTGTTCTACTCTTTTAAGAAAGCCTGAAAGCACTAAAGTACTTTATCATAAAAAAAAAAAACAGGCAGATCTACCCAAGGCAGAAAGACAATATTTTCTCATAGGAGTGAGTGTTGGGTCTTATTCTGTCTAATTACGTGTAATGTCTTTAACCTGAAGACAGCAATAAGTAAAGTTTTAAACAAAGGTGCCAAACTGATTATGAACTGATTTTGATGTCTCCTCTTTCTACTTTCAAGGGCCATAGCCTTTTGCTGTTGGCATCACACATTCTTTAGCAAACAATATCAGGTTTCAAAGTTTGTGTAGGTGAGGCAGGACTTTTAGGGGTTTTGGATGAGTGGAAGCTGCTCAACAGTGTCCTGCTTTTAGTCTAAACACTGAAATAGACACTCCCTCACAAGACCAGCATTGTTGGGCAGCAAAGTAAAAGTGTGGGAGGTCTACGCTTTGAACCTGTAGTCTGTAATATTGGTGAGACATTAGCAAAGGATGGATAACACATACCATAAAGGTAATATGATCAGAGTGTTGTTTAAATAATTCATAAACTGGTGTTTTAGATATGCAATACTTCTGAAATGGTCTTTAAATGCATGTTTATTCATTTTTAGGGGAAACAATGTAAATAGAGCTAATTCGGACTACCTTTTATGCCCCTATTCTTATGAGGGTATGCTGGAAAATCTTGCTTGTGTGTAAGCACTTTCATGCACTTATTACAAGGGACTGTAGCATTAGCCACATTAGCAGTTTGCCATGGTTCATTTACCATTGTTTGCCGGTCTCTTCTAAAATAGGTAAAAAGAAACACAAGCAGCAACACATACCGACAGATGAGTCCCTGATGAATAAATCGTGGTCAAAGTAAGGCAGGCAAATGTTAGCACCTTTTCATGAATCACATAAATGAAGGAGAAGGATCAAAGTCATGCTTATTTGGACAGTGCTCCCTTGTGGGCTTTTTATGGTTTGAACAATGCGCTCACACAAAAAAAATTCATACTCTCTATTGTCCAGTAGGTTTTAAGGAAGACCCAATACCATCACAAATGTTTTAACATAAAAAAGTCAGATTCCTAGCTGATGACATCTTTTTTGAGTGATCAAACTTGGTTCCTCTTTGGAGATCTAACCATATTGAAATTTGTACATATATAAAAATATATGTGTGTGTGTGTGTGTGTGTGTGTTTGTGTGTGTGTTAGTACTTGAAAGGTTTATGCTAATGCAGAAATAATTTTCGTAAAAAAAAAAAGTTTACCCAAAGCACAAAAAGGTGACTGACTTACGAGTGGCACAAGATTAAGGTTTAAACAACTCGTGCAAGGAGGAGGGCTGTTCACTCATTAAATGATTATCAAATAGTGCTGGTGTTTGAGTCTGTATGCCTGCAGCGATCCTTACCACTTGTCACATCAGGTACATATCAAGGTGCTGGATTGCCAAACAGGAGAACACAGAGGTAGAGTGACTCTCCATTTTTTAAAGAGAAACAATAGTCTTTGTGACACAAAGATCTCAAAGATGCCCTTTTTAAAGTCAAAGAAGTAAAACATATTGGCATACAAGTTTCAGAAACTAAAGCTACGGTTCTATTTAAAGGCAAGAATGATGAGTAAACTGCTTTTTTATTTCCGGTGCGTACAAGGTAAGGGTAAGTCTGGTGGTTTTTAATATAAATACACCTGCTCAAACATGCTTATCCAAACTTTTTCCAGCACCTGTAGCAGCAAGTTTCCCTCAGTTTCCTAAGGGGTAAAATGTACACAGAAATAATGTTATGTTCAGTAATTACAACCATGTTCCAGTGTAGGATTCAGAGTGTCATGTTCACTCTAAGGCATGGGGAATAAATTACACCTCAATGGTTACTTTAGAGTTGAATTTCTGTTAACTATAATTTTCCAAATAAATTTTGGCATTTTTTTATTTTACCTGCAATGGGTGATCTTTAATATTTAATTGAAGAGTCCTAATCAGGCAATCTGACATTTTTATGTTAAAAAGTGTGTGTTTATGTTGGGCTCCAATTAAAACCACCCAGAAAATCTAGAGTGTGAAAGTGGCTTAGTTTTTCCATGTAGGTTCATTGTGCAAAACAGAAACGCCACAAGGGTGGATTCTCCACACAGCATGGTTTTGTCATCCTCTTGCATTGATGTCAATACTTGGGTGGATACCAACATTAGCACACCTTGCTATCACAGTCTCTACTCTACTGCAGTTACTCACCTGCAGGCAGTCACAAAGGTTTGCTGTTTATGTGACTTTTTTCCTATTGTGTAAGAGACCAGGAAATAATGGTACATAAACCATGGTAGACAGTTAAGGTTGCTAATGCTACATCCACATGAATGTACAAACACACATGAAATTTCTGTCCATACTCTAAGAGAAAATGCTGCTGTGAAAAGGTGTCCAGATGAGCTCTATTTGGTTTTGTTTCTGCCTAAAAAATAAACCACAAGTTTAAACTCAATTTCAAAAGGATTGTATTAGTAAGGTTATGACTTCTTTAAGAGAAACATAAGCACTGGTCAAGCCATTTCAGTCATTAAATACCAATCACCCATAAAACAGCTTTTGACCAGAAATGGAACGTTTTCAACTTGACTGACTCTAAAAGGTGCCCAGCCAGACAGAAACTCTAAAGAATCATTTTTTAATTGCGATCGCACCAGTAAGCCTCTGAATATCTTGCTGAAAAGACCACTTCTTGGTGAGAATTCTATTAATAAAAGAAGAAAACATGCAATGAATTATTTCCAGGATAAGTACGGTGTTTAAACATTGTGTCAGAAGAAGCATTCATTTGTAGGACGTTATTTAAAAGGCACCCATTAAAAATGCTGAAGTTAAAGTAATTGTCTAAAGTCTCAAGGAAACAGCTCCTATATAATAAAAATAATAATACTAATATTACTACTAATAATAATAATCAACATAATCATAAGAGGGAAAATAAATTTTTTAAGAAGTAAAATTAGGAAAGAAAAACACAAAACTTATCTGAAAAAAATTAACAACAGGTATGCAGACATTTTAATCTCACTGCTCCAGGCAGATTTTGAGGAATACTCTGTGACTGACCAAACAGTGTCAATCTTGAAAGCAATTTGTAGGGAAAGGGATACAGGGGAGTACCAGATGTCTGGCATTGCAGATTCAAGGAGGTCTTGTACAGATCTTAAAGCAACAAAGAATCAACTTATCTCCCACTTGAGTTATTTCAAAAAACACTCAAAAACTCCCACAGGCTAAACAATCTTAAAGACTAATAGAAACTTCAATAGCGTCTATCATCACATTGTAACTGTCAGGTGAAGATTGACAGAATTGATAAACGTGCCCCCCCCCCAGAACCTTGTCTGCATATACACATCAGAGACCAAGAAAAGACATGTAAGAATCAGTGTGTAAGACTTACCTTATATTATTCTACATTTCAAACCTCCAAAGATATTCAAATATAACAACACTGAGACACAAACCTAGACTATAATATTTACAAGTAAACTCTTAAAAAATAAGCAGTTATTAGATATTTAGTTAAGAGAAAAAACACTAGGAGTATACAGTAACAACCCCAGAACTGAAAAAAAATCAGGATACAGATAGAGGAAGAATTTAAGTATCAATAGAGTAAAACAGGACAAGACCTCCTCTGATAGTGAATGTAACCTCGGCTAAAGGCCAATGACCCCTGGGCTCAAAAATCTCCAGTTAGAGTCAAGAGTATAACAGCAGAGAGATTTACAGCGTGGCACACTGACATCAAGGACAATACAACCAGTAAGAAATGCTGTACAGGACCACATCACAGAAACACAGATTACGTACTCAGCAGTTTGATGGTGATAGATGGCAGTCTAGCATCTGTGTTGTACAGCCTGCATCATCATCTGTTGATAAGGATCCAATACAGCATGTAGTCATAATAAATACACATTTCCTCAAACATGCTTGTGTATCTTTCTCTTACCTTAAATGAACGTTTCTAGAGTTTTAATACATATATTTATATGTGGCCTCTCCTTTTTTGGCAAAAATTGGGATCTAGAAATTCCTATCATTAATTTAGTAGAAACATTAGAGCAGTTTATGGCCATTTTCTTTCAATGCTTCCGAACTCAAGTATTTGTGGTTCTTTATTCATTTTTGGACAAACCTTTAGTTGGTGTTTGTGTATTGCACAATACAACAAAATGCATGTATGTGTGAAAGGATTAGACCGGCCAGGTTCACTGTGTTTTTCTTACTGTGAAGTCTTGTGTGGGAGTTATCTACCAAGACCAATTAGCATGACAATTAATTACTGCTTCTTTGCCTAAATCCTCCTCAGCACACACACATGCACACACACACACTTTTAAGCAGTACATTAAATTAAATCAACCCCTTGATCTTCCTATTGAAAACAAAGCTTTAGGGGCCCCCTGATGGTTCTCAGTACTTGTGTATTGGGGTTTTTGGTATTTGGAGTCTTTTAAAACCAGGAGGAATTTAAAATTTCAGATTTAAACAATGGAGTTAGCTTCAGACAACAGACGACGTAACGGTGACAACTGAGAAGCGTGAGATAACAGTATACTTTAACAAAACGGTTAACAGACACAGATGAAGGTATGAAGAGCTGCCTGAGGTATGAGGTGCATGTGATGACCTGCAGTGAGCAGAAACAATCAACATTAACGCTGTACAAACAATGCCTACAATATTTAGTATGTCAGTAAAAAGTCATCAGTAGGGGGTCAGTTCTTACACATAATATCAAATCTAGGTATCTACATCATTTTAAAGTGACATAGGACTTCAAAAGTACTGTGGTTGTTTCTAAAAATGTCCTCCATATACCTTTGTTAGCAAAGGCAAAACATTTTCAAAAAGATGCGTTTGATATCTGAATTTAAAATAGCTACTAATAAATAAAGCCTGCAGAAAAATGTAGTTTACAATAAGTTAATTTCATCTCTTAAGTTCTTATCTTTATATCTACGTTCTGAATCTGTGTTAATTCATAAGCAAGACATGTCACATTTACAGCCCCAGATCTCATCCTTTTCAGTGTCGTACATGTACATGTGCACGAAGTTATCAGATTACGGTATCGTGTGAGGCTTCGAATTGAGATTCTTCTTTTGCTTTTTTTCAAAAAAGGAGACTAACTGGACCAGATGTGTATTTGGATGTAAGTCAGATTCTAAGAGTGAGCCACAGTGTGTGAAAGGTCAAATGTTTGGGGGAAAACTATGAAGAACAAAAAAAAAAAAATCACACATAAAAAGCTACATATTTGCAGTAGTGTTCCGACAAAAAGGGACCAGATTTGTTCATTTGTTTGCATATAAGTATAAATGAAACAGATGTGTTGGCCTTACACTGGTTAGAGGTCATAAGACACAGCTGGCAGTTTTGTGGCTCTTTAGGTGGTGCTGCAAGGCTATGAGCTAATATTCAGTGTGTCATCTTGGTAAGTGTGCAGGATTCAATTTACTTTTTTAATCCAATTTTATAAGTATGAAAAGAGTGGTTAGGACTCTGCCAGCAAAGCTTGCAAATATCTCAAAAACCTTGATATAATGCAATATAAGAATCTTCCAGCTTCTCTGAGGCAGTTTAAAACAAGACCTGGTCACCTTTAAGTGATATGAAGATAGAATTGAGAAAAATAACTAGCTAAAGCTCACTAATTGCATATTGATATAAAAAGACCTAGAAGCACAAATAACAAAGTAGTGTTTTATATAAGCTCTATATTGATCTACATGATTCAGATTTTGAGTTGGTATAACAGTACAGTGTGGTTCCCCCTGCTGTTTTCAGATATACTTACATGCCTCAGAACAAATGCCCTGCTCGTCCACATAGTGCACTGGACAGTTTATTAAACTTAACTGTTCATTCTGTTATGCACAGTCAGCCCGACCACCATATGTTAGCCTCAAAGCCAAAAACTGTAAAAATAGGATTGGCCTGAATGCTATTAATGACCATGTGTGCTGTGAACACACCGCATAATTATCCCCTGCAGTTTCACCCAGAGCTTAGGTTTACAGTTCTCGACTGAGGTTTGCAGAACCAAAACACAAAGAGTTTGATTGCTTTGCTTTATCACGGGGATTTTAAAAATTAGAAAGGCAGCAGCCAGCAGGGGTTAATAAAGTATTAATGGAAATGTCTCTGTTTTTTTCCCTGGGTAAGTAAGCCCAGTATCTGTTGCTCTACTCATGTTTAAGAAATGTTAGCATGACATAAAATATCTAAGGTTTACATGAAGTAATATGTGCTGTTGCCTTTCTGAACACTGACTATATAACTATAGAAAATTGAAAACAACCGTATAAGAATCAAATCAATTACTGAAATCTTTGCGGGACACAAATTTCTCTATCAGAGACTGAAACAGAGACTGTAATACACCACATAACTAGGACTTCTCCCACCCAAAAGTAAACAGATGTATTAAACTGCAAGAAACATCTAAAAATAAATCAAACTTACATTAATTATCATTTATTGTATATGGAAATAAATAAATAAAAAGATTTAAAAAAAATCTACAATGAAGTAAGTAGCCAAGGCTAACCTACCCTGCTCTCCCTGTTGATTTATATCCCGTTGCCTACAGCAAATACTGCAGACACAGCTGACATTTGGTTATGTATCAGATGTTATAATGAGTTGTTACTGAGCCAGCCCCAGGCTGCTGTGGTACAGACTTCTATAATTACAGTCAGAATCCACACAACCATCATATATATCTCTCACACACAACCCACGAAACACACTATGTTTCATACACTGGTTTTGGCCACTTATAGATTACAGTAAACAGATTTAGTAAAATAAATCCTGGAAAAGAAAAATCTCAGTCACAGAGGTAGATTTAAAACCTCACTGCACAGGTATCTCCAACATAATTGTGTCTCAACAGTTAAATTATTGTCCCGATGCTACAGGTAAAAATCAATTTTATTGTATCAGTTTTAAGTCGGATGTTTTGATTCCAGCTCTAGATACAGTTTTATTATAGGACTACATTTCTATCAAATTACTGTAAATAAATCACTTTTCAGATTGCCTGTTAACATACACATAAAAGTTGCTATAACAGTTTATTAACTAGTTTAGATATGTTCAGTGTGAGTATAAAAGTAAGTCTAATATGTGAAAAAAATGTGTGATCAGGTGATGAACAGTTTAAAATTTGAAAACTTGTTATTTGGATTTAACTGTGGTTTGGTAGGATGTACGGTTCCAGCATTGTTTTGCAGACCTAATGTAAGGGTACCCCATCAAATTCATCTTTTCATATTCTAATCCTTTTTAATACAAGTTGCTGACATTACTCTTTATAATCAATCCCTATGGTATTGAAAGTAAGATACTGTAGATTGGAATAACCTTTTCCTCTAATAAACACTTGTTAAAAGTGTACAGTTTGTTTTAGTGAAAATATGATTTTGATACATCCTCTGGAAATCTAAAATTTGTAAAAAAATACTTCCTTTCTTTCAGGAAACATTTTTCATAAGTAGCAAAACCAGCAGTTCTACAACAGCATCATTATCGGCAAAACGTTAACATGCTATTCTGTGTGTTCATTTGAGCCTAAGTACAGCTTCTGTTTCTCTAGCGGGATGGCTGTTGACTCGAAACCCAACCACACAATTATAGTGCAAACTCAACCTAACCACTGAAGCCCTTACTTTTTACAGGAATTTCCCCACTTCTGCTGATCATCCCGAATACAAAGTATGAATGGTGTCTGTGTCAAGGCACAAAAATACAAAAACAAAACAATGGACTTTCCAAATTACTTCAGACATTTGCGGAACAACAATACGTTATGTACTGAGTCCTTAAACAAATACACAAACAAACTAATCTTATGTCCCATTAAATGTTTTGGTTTTTGAATATATACATACCATATTAATACCAGGGTTCTGCAAGATTCAGTAAACTAAAATTTTCTAAATTCAATTTAAGGTGCCCATAAATTATGCAAAGACAGCCAATGTACTTACCTTATATCTAACTTAATAATTAAATCAAGCAAGTTAGATACAAAAGCCAACTTAAACTGTTTTCTATGTTTTGCAGGAGACTCTAGTGCCTTTACATGTAAGGATTTCTACTTTGGTTCCTTCCTCCAGAACAACCATATTATCAATAATGGTTTGGAAAGTAGAAGGCTTTGTTTTGAAGAAAATGAAAAATAAGGATGACTGTTTTCAACTGGATAGCATGCTCTTCAGCATGTTTTGTCACAGTGTAACAGGAACTACAAATCTTAAAACAAACTAATGTCACCACAGAGTTCTTTGAAAAATATGAAAGCAGTTTATGGAAGAAGCAATGAATGAACAAAAATACAAATTCAGTATGAATCAATGTATCCCAGAATTTGGTATGAAAAATATATTTAAGTCTTTTAAAAGAGCAATAAGTAAGAAATTTACTGTAAAATTAACCAAGATCCTTCTAATTTGTCTCCTGGGATGGGAGTAACATTTCCTATGAACAAATGCCCCCCTTTATCAGCATCTTAGTCAAGTATTTCTCTTTTCATTCCTACAGGCACAGTGTAGAACTACCTTGGTGCATCAATGTTATTATAAACTACATGTAATGTAAAATGTTAACATTTTACCAATCTCACTGAAACTTTCCATACCTGTTAGAATAAACAGAGCAGGACTTTATGTCTGAAAAACTGAAACTATACTCCGCATATGTGATTAGACTAGCTGTACCTAAGCGTTTGAGCCAAAGACTCAAAGGTTTCCATGGCAATAGCCCAGTCCATGACAGAAACAGTGAGCAGGGTAGCCTCAGCCTGATCAGACCTAATTATGGACTTATGGGAAATGCCTGTCTGAAATCTCTTCTCCAGACTGTTTCTGTAAGCTAATTAAAACACCTTTCTTCTACAATATGCACCAGCTCAGTCTCTCTGTTTCTTCTGGCATTTACATCCCAACAAATTGTCAATAGTTACAAAGACCCAATAGCAGACCATAGACAAAAAAACCCCAAAACAATTATTCTCAGATTTAAGACACCATTAGTGAGTTTCAATTGTGATCTTCCAGTTAGGTTAGAAACCTCTCAATGCACCAGTAAACAGACTGGTCTGCTAGTCCATCGCCTTTCTGAAAGAGCAGAGCTTCCCTGGAGCTAAGACAGCTAAGCAAGACCAGAGGCTGTATAGAGGTTAATAGGTTCACCAACAGTGAATTTGTGTCTTGATAAACAGCGTTGGTCTAAAATGGTTGTTTCTAAGCTCAACACCACTTGCTTAAGAAAGGAATTTACATAGTAACTCAAAATGACTGCCACGTAAATATCAGTTTCAATATAATTACTAGGTACTCACCTAAGTTTGTTCATATGTACAGAAAAATGAAAGGTTTATGTTAAACTTTGAAAAGCAAGGGGAGATAAAAAGAATCAAAAACAGCTATTTAATTACAATATTATCGAACTTGATTTTTTTATATTCAATTCAACTCAAAAATTCTTCATTTATCCCAAAGGGAAATTATTATTATTTTTAAACTAGTTGGTTTTTTTTATTTAAGAACATATCTGCAAATGGGAAAACTGTTCTTTTTTGATAAAACATTTTTTTTTTTATTCTGAGAAAACTACAAGTTTAGTAATGCAAAAAAAGTGGTACTGATTTATTGGGTTAAGTTGATACAAAGAAATCCATAAACCAAGAAATCAAAAAGACAGAGTCCCAAAGGTTGCCAAACTCACTCAAACACATATAATTACAATCACAGGGGGCTTGTGTTGGCAGAGGTGTGTTTGGGCTGCAGGGCCTGATGCTGAGCCCACACTGACTAAACAAACAAATAAAAAAAAGATCCATATACTGTGGTACAAAGCAGGCTTTTTTTAGAGATTATAGTGAGTTTTACCCTCCTTTTGCATTAATCCTTCTTTATGGCAAAATATAACAAACATAACCATTTTACTTTTTTGAACACAAACCTTATGGGTATAAAAACATCAAACAGTCAGAAGGAAGGCTACACCACTTAACTTATTATCTGTCATTATCTGAAATATGATATTACAGATAAAAGCCATATTTTCAGAGTCAGACTAACCAAAATACTAAAAGGTCTAAAGACGCACCTTGTGATTTGTAAACAGGTTTTAGGTTGATGTAGATATGGCAGTAAATAACTCTTATTTTAAGTCAACTTAGAATATTTGAGTTCAGAGATAAAATTCTTATACATAACAATGATCTTCTGTAACGAGAAGCAGTTTCAGTTAGCACTAGCTTCTTTAGTTTTACACTGCCTTACTTTTCCAACGGCTGATATTCTGACTGAATGTTTTATATGCTGTGTTCTCTGTATATTTTAGACAGGAGTATCAATGGAGGTGCACTACTTTCTATATAAATTACATAAGCAACGATACTATTTTTTGCTTTAACTCGTTTCTGGTACGCTTTTATTTTGGACCGCTCAAATCAGCTGTAAGGTTCAGACGTCGGTACCAACTCATCTGTGTTTAGGACGACACACAAGAGCTATGTACAACATGTACATTTCAAAAATGTTCAACCAGCGCTTTAAAAGTAACTATTACAAAACTAGAGTATCTTAATAAAGCATCAAGCAAAGTGCTGTTGTGAGTGGCCATTTCTGACACTGAAAGTTAGGTGAAGCAGGGAGAAGCTCAGCCAGATTTACATTGTAGGAAACCTAACTTATAACCTCTTCGAGACATTTGATTCTCTGTATTTATAAAGGAAAAATGTATTTTGTTAGAAAGCCAAGGACATGTGGTGGAAAGATGTTTAGAGCTGTGGTCTGACTCTGAACTATGATGTAATGGCATTGAAAAAAAAGGGGGACGGGTCACCATTTCATCTTAATTAAATCTTTGAGTTTCTTTGGTGTTATGATAAATGAATATGGTACAAAAATCTAACAAAAAATATTCTTTCAAATTAAACTTTTGAAGAAGTGTATAGAAAAGAAAAAGAAATTAAATGAGTCTTTAGGGCTTAAAGGACAGGAAAGGGAGGAGATGATAAAGTTTTAAAATTCCACAGCTAAAGAAAGAGCTCCCCCTGGGGCAAAGCACAAATAATACATTTAGATTTGTCCAGGTCAGGTTAGGGCGAGACTATTTAACTCTATTTTGTCTAAATGCATTAGTCTGATAAACGATACCTTATGATTTTTAATAACTTGTTCACTGAGACAAGAATCAAAGAAAGAGATATCTTTTTAAGGAGAAAGAAAGAATAGACACCTCTAATCTCGTAAGCAAGCTAAAACTTTCACAATAATTTCAATTCCCTTCCAAACAAAATTCTTTGGCTAGAGTCTTTTTAAGACTTTGCTTTCGCAACTTCTGCCTTCCAATGGGAAATCCATTCCAGAGACAAACAGTCAAGTACTGATTTACCTCTAGCTTATGTTCCTCATCTGATTGCAGTTTAAAACCTCATCAACATCTAGAGATTTAAACGCATATAGACAGATTTAAGATCTACCCCAAGGAGGGTCATTTCTGAGCCTTTTTACCAGCCCTCTGATAACAGAGCTGTCCAAGAATGAAGCAACCAAAATATTTATTACTGTGTCTTGAGTCAGAGGTGGTTTGGCTAAAATTGCGCCAACAACCCAAACAGATGCACAGGTAAAGGCTTATTTGATTTAAGTTAAGATGTTAACATAGGAACACACCTGAAGATAATAGAAGAAAACGATTCCTTTAAATCTTTTGACTTTTCTTTAAGAACAAGTGACCCTTTGCTTTCCCCAAAAAGTATTGCATTTATTCTATTAAATTCTGTCAGCAGTCACGGTGATCTTTTTACCTAAACATCTATCAAAATATCAGGGGAAATGCTTTGAAGCGTGAGAGTGAGGAGATTTTTTTTCCATAACCAGAACAATAGATCACCCTGCTGATCTCTGAGAGGTGTTTCAAGTGTTTTATTTTTTAATTTAATAAAGAAAAGTGCTTCATGACAAGATGCCAGCATCCAGTGTTCTGAACCCCGACATTGATGAAGACAAAAAAAAAGATCTGAGGAGAACAGAACATCTTAGAGGGCAATGAGATTAACAGAAACATTTGGTCTGTTGTGTCTGACAGCTTTAACTAGAGTTAAAACAAATAGACTGAAATGCTACACTTCCTCTATAGTAAAATTATTTATGTCCACTTGAAGGGAAAAATCTGGACATCAGTGAAGAAGAAAACACAGAGAACCCAAACATAATGAAGTAACATAAGCAGCTCACCTTTCTAGAAACTTAACCATTTTGCTCAAGAAATCCATTAAATTACTTTTCTCCTGTTTTGTAAATATCAAATTAAAATAAAAAAGTTATCAAGCCAAAATGTGTCAAAAATACATGTGTGGCTCTTGGAATATATTTTGTTTTACATTCATTTTTAAATCCATTAAAAGATAGTTGAGTTGTCAACTTCATTTTTGTTGCGTTCACAAAGTACAGCCACTACTTGTCGTTTTTATTTATGCTAAAAAACGAATCCGAAGGACACAATTATCTAAAAAGCAGTTTCTAGTTTTCTGCATAATTCAATGAAAAAAATTGTCAAATAATATTGTACATTGTAAATGTTATATATTTTCTAATTTGTTTTTTCAGCTTTGTTTTTACTGACATCCTCTCATTTTACTGAGGTTGAAACGGATTCATCTTGCAAATGTAGCATTAGTCTGAAAAAAATTGTCTGTAGAAAATATTGCACAGATGATGAAAGTTGCACTGCAAGTGTTAAAAATGTTAAAAATGCCTTATTTATAACTGAAGTAGTTTGTTTTACTCATCAGGGTTGGCCCCTCCAATGAACTTTAGCCATCTGCCTCCCATTGCTCCAAATATTCCCAGCACCAGATGTGAGGTGCATGTCTTTCTTGTTCGTGTCAGACCTTCACCATGATTTGTGATGTATGTGAAGTATCAAATGCAGGGGTTTAAAGTGGGGGCAGCTTCGGTTGTAATCCGGGGTGCAGAGTGTGAGAAATTGTTAAAGGAAAGTGCTAGTTGTAGCCGATATGGGTCCCCTGGGACATCCCCTCAGCTGAGGTCATCCTTAACCCTCTACATCTTGTACATCAATGCTGACATCACTACTGATCTTCGCCAAGCTGTTGCCCCTGGCGACGTAAACAGGAAAATGTGTGTTAGTGAAAGCTCTGTGTAAAGCAGGATCATCGAATTTTACTGGAGATGCAGTAGTGGGGATGGAAATGTTGCAGGTGTTTCCAAGTGTTCAATATTGTTGAATTATTACTTTGAAAGTGGTCTTTGTTTATAAATCTTGTGAATGTATCTATGTATGTTGGCTTTTATTTTGTCATGTAACTGTGTACAAAAGACATGGCAAAGTAGGTCTACATGAGTGAAGTTAGCTGTTTAACGGTCTCATCAAGCCAACAAGTTCACAGTTCAAAAGAAGACAACAGACAACAGAAGACAACAGTTCAATAGAAAAAATATAAATGCATAGAACAACCCAATACAACTGTAACTTTAAAGCAAACATATTTGGAAAAATAATAGATCTAAACCTTCAAACTGAAGAAAAATACTTTTCTTCAACAATTTAAGTCATGTCTTTCAACCATGATCCATCTTGTCTGCTTACAATATTTTTTGCACAGCTAACTGAAATGATTTAATCAATTACATTTTATTCACTTTTTGGTAACCATTTATGTACCTTTGACCAGAGATGTTTCTATTTTCCAATCAACTAATTTTTCTCAAGTTAAATAACAAATATTAATATCTGAAAGCTACTATTATAACTTAGCCTACAGGAGTAAAGTGTCAATGGAAGATGGATGAATATGTCAGGCTCTGTCTTAGATCAGAGCAAAAATGTGTTTTAGATCCTACTGATCTGCTGAAGATACGGCAGTTTTATTTGAGCTCTAATCCTTCTTATTTAGAACGTTACTTTTATGGTTTTCACATTAATTTCAGAAACTCAGAAAACCTGTATGCTTTTATGGCTGGGTACATGCTTTTACAGAAAAGGGGTGAAATAGCAACCGAAGGTCGTGGAACCTTCAAATGTCAGAAACCAGAAAAAGATCAAGGCAACAAGAGATTATTAATGTTTAAAGCTTTTGTACAGTAAAACGACTGACTAAAATTGTTTTTTCAAAGCAATTTTTCTATCTGCAATTCAGAAAGTCAGCTGCTGTGATGCAATTAAAATATGTCAGTTGTTTTGTTTTTCCTGTCAAAAAGGTAGGCATCACACTGAAGGTGTTTTAATTCAGTGTGTGGCTAGGATAGCTTTATGTTGCCAACACTTTTGTTAAACCTGCTGCTATTACTTTACTGTGCCAGTACTGAAGGCTGGGATAGGAGGCATGAGAGCAGGGTAATCAAAATCCTTTCACTCCACGCTCAGTCGCCTACACAGCATCCACAAGTAACGACTGTAATCCTCTCGTTTCAACGTGTTGACTAACCTGTGACATTGTTAGAACTCGACTATGACAGACTCCCTATCTTTCACAATATAACAGCTAATAAGTTTTAGAATGCAGGCTTTGTAGTAATGGCAGAGCTAATGAGACTAGCGCAATAAAATCTGACATTGCAACACCAGAAAGATTTAAGAAGAGGGTAGATGTATTCCTTAAAAGAAAACTGGAAACAAGGGCAACCCTTTAAAAAAACCCAGCAAGCATGACAGTCTACTGGTATGCCTGTATGCATGTGCTGCCTGCAGCTAAACAATAAAAATGTACACAAGTATTATTTCATACAGTTTGTAACAGAATTCATGACCTGTGTTCAAGAAAGACCACAAAGTAAATGTAAATTTGATTTACTCAAATTCTCTCTCCCTATGATTGCTTTGAACCTATTCCATTATGACATAATCTGACAAAGCTGACTCTGTTGATACCTTCAACAGAGTGGAGGTATGCGTGTGACATGCAAAGGATCAGAAAATGAGAGACCAAGATGCTATTAATTGCATTTCAGAACACTAATCCTTTCAGAACTAAATGAGATTCCATTAAAAACATCAGAGAAGTAGGTTGATCATGAAAAACTATTTTTGGAATCGGGGCACATGGATTTAATTTAGCTTGTATAGCTCATAGTCGAGATTTTATGTTATAAACCTACAAAAAAAAAATCAAGTGTGAACTGGTGAAAAAAATCTAAAGAGGTTGCTGCTATCAAAAAGAATCAAAGGTGAAAATTACAGGGTGAATTTTCGCTAAGCCACCTTGGTTCAATATTTTAGAAACACCTTTGGCTGCAATCACAACTGCAGATCATTTGGGATATGTCTCTGAAAGCTGTCGTGCTACCTAAGAGGTATGTCTGCACTATACACACATATATAAACACGCACACAGGTTATCTTCCAGATTTAAGTGTTGACTATAACTTTGATGTTTCAACGCATGAATATGCAGAGATCTTAACAAATTTTGTAGCCCTAACATTATGTCTTTAAACATAAAATCAGTTGATTTTACAAAGTACTTCTTCTAGGATCACCCTGTCTATGCCTTCATTTAATCTCTTATGAAGTCTGAATGTTTTGCATGTCACTGCTGAACATAAGAATCCTTGCAGCATGATGCTGCCACCACATCCTTTTTATAAGGGGGAGGTTGATATGTTCAGAGGTATGTGTAGTTTTACTTTAACACAGAACATAGTAGTTAAGATGGCTACCAAGCTGAGGTTTGGTCTCATCCCATACTATTTCCATGTTTGCAATCTTCAAATCATGGCAAACTGCAAATGGGACTTAAAATGACCTTTCAACAGATGCTTCCTTCAGGCCAGTTCTATGAGGTTTACTGCAAACAGTTTTCTTGTCTGAATTATGAATTTATTGTAGCTGTTTCTCAAAATGACCACTTTTTCCTCAATTAGTCCCCTCTTTTCTTAGCCTAAGAGTTTTAGTAGGTTTTGAAGTTGTTCATTACATAAAGACTTAAAACTAAATGATTTTCTGTATATATTTTAACTACGTGGAATTAGAGATACAAAATAAACCTATTTTTTTAAAACCACAACTCATGCAAAGATTCTTGAGGTGAGATATTCTATGCTAATCAGGGTCTTACAATAAAGAGTTTAAATTAGTATGAATTACTTTTAGCATTTTTAATCCATTGCCCTGTCTTGCTGTTCTTTGCTAAGACATCAGTGTATTGCACAATGTTTTTCTTACACTGACACCAACTGAATGTTATCGCTATGACTAAAACAATTCTCGGCATTCTCACCCAGCCAAACGCTTAACCCTTTTCATTACTCTGAATTGTTGGCTGTCACGCAAACAGTACACTACTGTACAGTGCATTGCCGGTTGTGTCAGATGACCCAACCTGACTGGTTGCAGCCTTGGAGATACTGTAATGTGTTGTAAGACGTGCTAGCTTGGCACTAATCGTACCCACGCCATCTGAATCTTAATGTCATTCACTTTGCCATTACACAAAGATGCACGCCTAGCTAACAGCCAGACATAAACTGAAAAGTGGCGTTTACAGGCAGACACAGACCAGCTGCACAGACAGAGAGAGATGACTGATTCACAGATGCACAAACTATGAGGCTTTACAGTCAAGCAATTCTTGGGAGGCTATGGAAGAAGTGAAGAGTTGTGCTTCATCACTGTCTCAATCCTGACAACCAAACAAGGACGGAAAATCATACAGGTTGCAGAGAACCGCCACCAAAGGATAATTAAAAAGAGAAACTAAGGCTTCTTTTTCATCTCTGTGCCCACCTGTTGCCATGGTATTTTGTCTTGCTATGCATGACATAAATAAAAAGGCACATGGGAGCCTGGCACACATTGCTGCACAGTTGGCATGGCCAGTTTCTCTTTTCAGAAAAGCTAGAAGGAGAAAGAAAACAAATCCCCTCCAGACCAACTAAGTTTATTTTATGTAGAGCTTTTCATTATGGTTAAATCCAGTTTGAAAGTTGCAGAGTTTACAGAAGGAAAAAAATCTGATCTTGCTTTTGCAGCTAATACCCTTTTTTGTACCAAAGCTGTTGATCATCCCTACTTTCTTTATAAAAATAAAGCAAATCAGAAGATAGATTTAGTATT
>JAUZNJ010028687.1:0-15908 GCA_034780135.1 Jordanella pulchra | reverse complement strand
AAAGAAGTTAATTAGTAAAAGAAAAATTTCTATAGGAAAATTTAAGATTTAAATTATTGGGTTAAAATATATGTTAGAGAGTAACTCACAGAATTGACTGGTTTAACAATCGATTTCTAAGCTTCTACTGGACCTTTAGACATTCACCTGAGTCTGGATCAGCTCAGTCCAGTTTAGTTTATTTCTGTAGTATCCATTTACAACACATCTCATTTCAAGGCACAGAAACAATTTAGTCAGATCATCCAGTAAAGGCTGATAAAGTTTTCTGTCCATCAGCAACCAGCTGATTGGATCCAGTCTTTGACTTTTGCAGGATTCTCTCCTCCTGGATGAGCATGAAAAGACATTAAATAATCTATCGCATTTTGTCGTTGACTCTAAAGCTCACACCAAGCATGCATATACTGACACTGGAGAGGAAACCCTCCAGGTTGACTTGGTATTCAATAAGATGTAAGCAGCCATACAAAATTAACATAAAAGCACTAATCTATAGATATTTCTATGTTAGAAAAGGTAACAGTAAACAGGTAGCTCTGTTGAGGAAAGAAACAATTAAACAGACAAGCTCTGAGCCAGTTTTTATGTCAAAGGCATGAGAGGGAGCACGTCTTGGTAGTCACAGTATAAGCTGACCCCAAAGATACTGTATATCTAGGAGAGAAACAGGACTAAACATTGAAAAACAGGCCCAATCTATGATCTATAATCTATAATTGATCTATAATCTCTTCAGGATGATATCACAGCCAAACAGGAACAGACTAGACAACATTAATATGGTGAGAAAAAACAAAGGGAACATAAAGTTAAATTGAAAGTGGTCCCTATGTCCTCCAGCAGTCTAAGCCTATAGCAGCATAACTATAGAGATAGTTCAGGATAACCCGAGTCACTCAAACTATAAGCTTAATCAAAAAGGAAAGTTTTAAGGCTCTACTTTGCTGTAACATATGAAAATGTGATGAAAGATGGAGAAGATATATTGCAAACCTTCTAAATTAATTTAAAGGTTTATTTGTGCACATCAATTTGCCTTGAGGAAGAAACAGAAAAGAAAATAGTTGCATTCGACAAAACAGGTACTTTAAAATATTATTTATCAGCTGCCAAGCAGAGTGGTGAGGTAATCATGCTTTGGATTTGATATTAGATGTGGAAATACTCATAGCTCCTAGCAGGAGTGTACTTATTGTTCCACTGTTTTGTTTTTGTTTTCATTGTTTTTGTCTTTTTGTAGAATGTCAACGTCAGCAGAAAACCAGAGGAAGCCCTTCAGACTGTCCCTGATCATAACTAAAGACAGCTTGGCAAGAAATGGACTACAGCTTTGTTGGGCTGTTACTGCAGATAGGTCTCAGTAAATCTTAGAGGTGAAACATGCAGATTGAATATGTTAATACTGACTGAAATGTGCTGCCATTGCAACACCTAAAAATGACAGCAATATTCATGTCTTATCTGTCTGGGTAAGGTTTTTGATTCTTTGTCAAATGATTCATAGAATTGTGTAGAGAATAAATAGTTCCTCCACCCTTCAGCTGATAATAAATCAGTCAGCAATCAGCACCAAGGACAGCACCAAAATAAACAAGACATTTGTTGTTTTAAATGTCTCTCTGATTAAATAACAAAAGTCAGGTTTGTTCTTTAGAAGTGACCTTTTGTTTTATGATTTAACAAAAAAATGGAAAAAAATGCTATATAGAAATGAAACCTTAAAAAATGTCTTGTTTAACAAAAGATTTTAAGAATAGCTGCTGTTTTCTTATATTTTATTTTTTTCAAATTCAACTTTTTGCCTTTTTTATAGTTATTTTTTTAAATAATATTTCATATTTATTTATTATCTTTACAGCTTTTATACTTAGTTTTTTTCTTTCTTTTTTTTTAGTTTTCCAAACTAAATTCTTTTCAAAAAGCATTTTTCCAGGCCACATGCTTCATTTCTGGGGTGGGTTTTCCGCTATAGTTAGGAATGAAGAATAAATGATGCATTTCTGTTCACCAGTAACATTTTTATAGGTCAACATCCACGTCTAAAGCGAGTGTTTGTATTGGTTGTGAAGAAACAAGAAGGAGATGTGTAAAACTCTGAAAAGAACACAATTTGTAAAACTCAATATGGGACAATTTTGAAAAAAACAAAACAAAAAAAAAAACAGAATTTGAAAAAACAATTGAAAAACCAAAACATCTGAAGAAAAAAGTAAAATTTGAGGAAACAACAAAGTTGCTCTCAAAGCTTTTTTTAAATTTAGATTTCTTTCAAAGTTTCATTTCTTGATTGCATTATTGTACAAAACATTATTTGCTTCAGCAATGATGAAGAAAGTAATTTTCATGGTTTGAGCTGACACGCACTGTAAACCTATGAAGATCACAAATGCTAGCCCAGCACCTTGATTTTTCTTTTCCTCCCTTTTTCTGCCTTTTTATGGCAGCAAGGCCTCAGGCACTATGTCCACTCCATGTATAATGTCTGTCTTCTGTCTTTCTGTGTTTTTTGTGTTCTTGGACAGGATGTAAAATTATTTTCCCTTCCGGGATTAATAAAGTAGAATTGAATCGAATCATATTAATATGCTGATATTTTTTTTATGTCATGTTCAAACTACCCATAATTCATTCATATAGGCCGTTTCACTTGTACAAATTTAAATAAAAGAACGTTTTATTTCAAACATACTAAGAAACATAAGAACAAATTAAAACATTTCAGTCATTTAAAAAAACACTTAAAACACACATAAGACGTTTAAAAAGGAAGTAGGAGAAATAAATAGTTTTGTTTTTTGAACACATCTCCATTTACAACAACTGAGCATATTTGCTATATATGTGACTGTAAATAGCGTTCATCAAATACACCTGAATCACCTCCTAAACAAATGTGTGCGAGTTCTAAGAAAGTAAGTAAATAACAGGTAAAATATCGGAACAGAGATTACTTTGGTAAAAGTTAAAGTTACTGTTAAATAAAGTGCTTTAAGTGAGAATTTGAAGTTCTTTATATAAAAAAAGCAAGAAAAGCACCGTCCAATGCTTTAGGTGGAAAAAATAAGTGCTGGCATTTCCCTTAATGCCTACAAATGTGCAAGAGAAAGACGGGTAATATTTTACACAGATGTATCTATAGATCAATAGTTTTATTGTAAAGAAATTAAGAAAAACAAAACAACAAAGCCAAATGCAATGCCATGCCACCACTTTTATTATCTCAGAGCAGCACAGTGTTGATATGGAAATACAATGTAACATAAAGAAATAAAGATAAGGAAACAAACGTAAAGAAACAATAACTACTAGATAACTTAAACTTTAAATAAGTTTTTAATTGTGTGTGTGTGTGTGTGTGTGTGTGTGTGTGTTTGTGTGTGTGTGTGTGGGGGGGGGGGGAGCAAATTTGCTCAGGGCCCCATAAAGGCTTGGGTTGGAACAGTCAATTAATTCTTCGGAAAAAGACGGAAACGGACATCATTTAGTCAGGGAGTGCTGCAATGGGAGGGGATTGAGGCGGAGGGGTTTTTATTCAAATGTTGGACCAGTAACCCCTCAATTCTCTCAGGGTCTCGGTGGCAGCATGCATGGACCAGAGCTGCGCTCCTCAACCCAGCAGGACCAGCAGAACCTTGGCTCTGAGCCTGGTTTTCATTAATAACTCGCAGGTGTCAATCTTGAGCAGATAACATTTTGTGGGGCATTCTCACATGGACCGGGACCGTCGGCGCTGAGCGTGAGGAAAGTCAGCTCCTGCTTGCAGCGCGTGCGTAAAATGCGTGGCGCGCGTCCCACTTGAGACCCCAGGATATTTTTTCCTTCCATCTAAAGTTTAGTCAATTAAATTATTGCAGGCATGAGGTTTTTGAAAGTTCAATGTTTTCTCCTTTGCGTGTGTTACTGCGTGCAAGAAGGATCATCGGGAGATTTTCAGAATCATCTTAAGGGAAATTTTCATTTTCAGGTAAGAATAATAATTTATTTTTATGCAACTTTCTGGAACGCGCCCAGACTTAGAAAATAAAGGAGTAATTTTCTAGCCGTAAAGGCTGTATAATATTTTCACAGTGACGGGGTTCCCACCCTGCAGGTTGTTTATGTATAAAGTCCCACCAATGCGCAGGATATTTGGTAATGGACTGACACAGCAAAGACTTGTGTGCAGAATTAACAGGAGCCCAGATCATGCAACCCTGGTCTGCTCATGTGTACAGTGAGAGCATTTATTTCAAGTTCCACTTCCCCCTCCATTCATCCATGAATGGCTAATTCATTCTGTTTTGACACAAGATCTTGACCCAACCCTCATTTGCTTAGATTGTGGAGATTACTTAATAAATGTGGCCTAATGAACTCTCTTTTGACCTGATTTATTGCCCAAGTCAGTATTTTTTAACACTATAAAACTGATGCTGTTTTTTTCTAGTAACGCACTATTTTTTATTCTTTTGCAGAGAACAAAACGTCAGAGCAAACCAGCCAAACCAGTGGTAAGTTTTAATTGAATTTACTGAAAGTTAACAAGAGTTCCAGTCACAAAGACATAACACTTGATGAAGTTAAAACACCAAATTTCTAAAGAGATTTTCAGTGTATCTTAGGCCTTTACCATCAGATTTCTTTGGGGCTAACTATGAAGCAATTCCCTGACATACAGTAATCCTGTCTGTGTAGCATAAACCACAGCTTTCCTAAATACCGGCAAGTCAGAGGCCTGATGTGGCTGTTCTCCTCCTTCGTGTCGCCTCATAATTAAACTTGTGGGCCACACTGTCCAGATCAGGCGCCACCTTCCCACAAGTAAACAAGAGAATAGCATCAAAGACATATGTCTCAAATTGGTACAGTTATTTTAACATAACACTGGGAGCTTTTTTTCTGCTTACACACACAGACAAAACTAGGAAATCTTCTTTTGAGACCCATCTGAGTTGGGATTACACTTTAAAGGGTTCATATTCGTGTTTTATTCCTCTACACAAAGACCGAAAATCATTTGATCCTGATCAAATAAGGATATATACCCAAAACATCTGGTCCGATAGTGTTTCAATGGAACTTTATGAGCCTAAATAGAATTCCAGCACCGGGTGCAATGACCAGATATAAAGAGAGGTTGCACCATCTGATGGCAGAACTATCAGAACGCCAGCTGGCGGAAATTTAGGCAGCTGCTAAATAGAGCCTAGACAAATAAATAATCTGATCCACAGCAACCCTTAGTTTTAGTAAATCCTTCCCAGAGCCTTTTATCAGATCATCAAGGAAAAGAAAATTCCAGTTCTGAATAAACGCAAACAGGGACATAACATATTCGTTCCTAGACCTTAGTGAATGAGAATTCACTAAGGTTTAAAACATTTGAAAAACCAAAACATTATCAATACTCATACTTGCTATCACTGGTAACAGTGTTGATTACGATTGATTTACTCGTAGGTCTATCAACTAAAAAGCCACATCTGAATGCTTTAGCACCAGCTTCAATGCAGAGGTGGTGACTCAATTAATTGATTTCATAACTGAGAGTTTACTTGAAAAGATTTTCAAAGACTTGCAACTTGAATTGGATGATTTTACTTAAATCTAAGGTTTAAAACATCTTTTATTTAAAAGTGTGCTTCATCTGTAATGCCTTTTACTTGTTTTTACTAACACAGACCCTCTCTGTCTTTCCACATGCTACATGTACAGCCATTAAGATTAACCCGTTTAGAAAAAAAAACACATAAACACTCAGGAGTGATTTCTTTCGATTACATCAAGTTCAAAGTCTCGGTGTGTGCAATATGCAAAACGTAGGAAGAGAATTACAGCCAGAGGCGCAATAACTTCCAACATTGACTGACATCTAAAGCTGCATAAAGAGCCACGGCTGGACTGGGTTAAAAATGGCTTGGTCTTTGTGGTTGCAGCCCACCATGGTTAGTTATATTTTATGGGGAGACAACAGATCAGCATTCTAGAGGACATATGCACACATTAATGGTGTCAAAAATAAATACATAGCAAGAGAAATTAATCCAGTGTAACAATGCTGTTTGCCAGAAGTAAAGTAAAAAATATCATCATATATAATTTGGTAAATTAATAAATTATTTGATTCAGATTCATATATTAAATATTAATGTTAAATACATTTTGGCTCAAAAATAGGCGTCGGCCCAGTGGGCATAGGTCGGTCCAACCCTGTAAAGAACAGGAAGTGGCTTTTTTTTTTATGCCACAGTGAGATAACTGACTTGAATAATATTTGTATTGGCAAATGTTTAATTACGCTGATTTCATCATGTGTGAATATGATAATACTGTGGTGATAAATGTTACAAAACTCTCAATTTAAACAAAAATAAACATTTATTGACAAAGCAGTGGATAGCAAATACAAGGAGCAGCAATTCATGCTCTTCAGTTCATCTCAACGTGACCTTTGGGTTATATGCTGAATGTGTTATTGAATCGCCAAACGTATGTATGCCGATACCAGCAAAAATCCACAAATATCTAACAAAGACATTGGCTGGTCGATGTATGTCTGATTCATTCTTTATAAAACAGATTTTTTTTCTTTTTCACCTACCAGTTCATCTTGTTACTTTACAACTGCCGCAGCATGGTATCACGCCACCTATGGAGATTAGATTCTTATTAAGGAAGGCTGATTAAAGTCCATATGGATACAAAAAAGAGAAAAAATTAGTGTGACTTACACATTATCTACTGTACAAGAAGAACAGTTGCTGTCACTTTTTATTTTGTTTCATGTTCAAATAAATCCAACCCAGTACATCTGAGGTTTTTAACTGACATGTTTTTGTTTTGCTTTTTACTCCACCAGCTAAAGGTTACAGACTATCATGTCAGCTGTTCAGTGGTGTCCCGTTACGCGGTCACAACCATCCAGAGTTCAGTGTGGAACCAGCTTCCCATTATTAAGGAGGCAGCTTTTGAGGTTGACCTGCCATCGTCTGCTTTCATCTCAAACTTCACCATGTAAGATGATCAAAAGCAAATCAATGGACTGTATTTTAAAAATGGATTTCAGACAGAGGATGAAAGGTGGAACAGCTAGCCTTGCAACAAGAAGGTTCTGGGTTTGATTTCCGGCCCGGGTCTTTCTGCACGGAGTTTGAATGTTCTCTCCGGGTTCTCCAGCTTCCTCCCACAGTCCAGAAACAAGGCTGTTAGGTTAACTGGAATCTTTAAATTGTGCTTAGGTGTGAGTCTGTGTGTGCATGGTTGTTCATCTTTGTTTGTCTGTGTTGCACTGCGACAGACTGGCGACATGTTCAGGGTAAAATCAATAAATGATCATTAGTTAAATTATTCTAACTTTTATCTGCGTAATACCAGGGTTCTTAGCCTTTTACTCAGGGTGGGGCTCCTAGATTTAGCTGTTAAGATCTAGTTAACGTTCACCCCTTCAGTAATTTAGACTATGGCTATCAGCAGAGTTATTAATCACCAACCAAGAAAATCCCTCTGTTCATTCAAATGTCAACCAAAAAGGATGAATCTCGCCTTAGTGATCAATCATTCACTATACGAAATAACCACAAAAGACCATGGATTAAAACAACGGTACCTCTATTAACTAATGATAACTAAAAAACGCTATATGCTACTTAAAATAAGCAGAAGTAAATGAAAAGAATAAAAAGAAGTTTTAAGAGTCCGTTCAAGAGTCTGTGGGGAAGGTTTAAGCTTTAAAGCTTAATGCATTTAAAATTTCCTTTAAAAATAACAGCAGGTAAACGTGAATAGACCTTAATGCAGAGATATTAAATGTAGTCAAAACAGTGAAATTTCATTCGGTTTTACAGTTGAAAATAAATAGTGGCTCAGAAATTCATTAATTGTAATAAAGCTGAAAGAGAATGGGTTAGGTTAGCTGGTCCCCGCAGTTTCAGGTTCAGTTGGTTCTGGCTGAAAGCATTAGGCTCACAACGTGGCCTTTAAATGTGGCAGGAGAGGAGGTAGCTTGAAGCTTAGGATGCTAGCTAGTCCACTCTAGCACTCAGTTGGTCACTTTTGCCTTGACACCATCACAGTTGAAAACAGAAAGATATTTCAGGTAAAACACAAAGACAATTGAAAACATCTTTTGTACCTTATTTTCCACCCAAGCAGAGAATCAAGAAGCTGAAAAAGGACGGGGAAGGATGAATGGGACAGTTGGCTCGATGGAAAAGGTCCTTCGGTTTGGTTCAGTCCGTTTCAGGGAGCTTTGAATGGAGCATCCCCCAGTAGTTGTGTTTAACTGTTTACATAAAGTAAACAAAAAGATTTGAAAAAGGCGACTTAACCTTTGCTTTATATACGAATATCTTCTTGTTTTTCGGAAGCCATAGTTTCGGGTCAATAACTCAACCAGCTGTGAAATACTGATTGGCAACTGTGCTTTAAAAAGCTTTCAGGCTGTCTCAGGTAAATGAGGATATGTTGTGTATAAAATATATGTGTCAGTTGTAAAAGAAAACATCTGGAAGCCCGAAGTTAAAGAACGCTGTTGAAAAAGGTCTGCAAGGATTACATATGGATCGCATCCAATAACACAGATTTTATTTGCGTGTCATTTAAGCTCACAGGCAATTAAAGACAGTGATCCATTCTGGTCAGAGAGGAAGCTCCACAGAACTAAGCTAAGCGTTTCGTTCTCAATATCTCAGTCATGACATCAGTAAAATTGCCATGATTTCACGCTTCTGATATGTATCTATGGCTAATCCATTAGGCCAGGCCAGGAAAGATGTCCAAATGTCTTAAGGAAAACAAAACGGAGGTCTGGTTGCCTCTGATTTAAGTTTCTTTTTTGGACGTAAATATGCTCCATTCAGGGTTCCTCAAAGGGGGTCATTTTAACTTCACCTGATTTAAATTCTTTAAAGATCTTTAAAGAGCTTTTTGCTTTCCAGTTATTAACCATTGAAATTAAAAATATAATCAACACATTATTCGCAAAATAATCGTTAGTTGAAGCCCTAATATATATATTTATACACAGAGTGATCCATGCATCCCTCTTTACTTCAAAAATGCTAAATATAAATAAAACAAACAAGTTCAATTTGCTGGATTTGGGAGCGGAAGCAGGTCAGAAGGAGGGGAAACCAGAGGCTGCATCAATACCAGGCTTTGTAAACGAGGAGTTAGAAAGTTAGCAGAGAAAATGACCGAGGTTTGCCCAGTCCACCACTTTTTCTCCCCACATCGTTTACTAAGGCAACCTGCCAGTTTTCTATACACTCAGTCCACACACGCTTACACCTCCTGTGTGCATGTATGCTTTGGATGTGGATTCAATATTTTAAGTGTATGTGATCTTGGAGCATGAGGTTTTTTTTTTCCCCAACATGCATGAATATTTTCACCAACAGAGGACCAACACAGCAATATCTCTAGATACCTTGAGGGAAATAGCTGTGGCAGACAGATTACGTAGGTTCTTTGGCATTTCTGTGTGTGAAACTAAGACGTCTGTGTTCTGTGTATGGGTCACCGATGTTCAGTCATTTCCTCAGCCCCTAAGCCAGCCACACATATAAATACCCCCCAACACCATTTTCCACTCTGTGCTCCTTCGCTTTTGTGCTGTGTCAAACAAGACCCGCTTCAAGCCCCTTGGTTTATTTTAGCTACACCTTTTTTTTCTCTTTGGAAATATTTATTTTAAAGACCTAACCCTAAAACGACACCCTGTCTCATGACATCATGGATCTACAAAGGGAATTTTCAAAATGGTTCTGGTCAACATTATTTACAGGTGTGGTGCCCCAACTTTCATCAGCCTACAAAGGTCACAGTTCCTTAATGTTGTTTCATATTGAGCATTGCTGCATTCATAAACTTCTTTCCTGATATGGCATTAGCTCCGTCTGTAAACAAGTGGAGTGAAGCAGCTTTCTGGCTGCTCTAAAAACACAAGAGGTAAAATAAAGTAAATCTCTGCTCTGAGCGTAACATAGAGACCTGCTTCTTTCTCCTCTTCGCTCTATCCCATCAGTGCCTCCAACGGTAAGGTGTATGTGGCCCAAGTGAAGGAAAGAGCTGCAGCCCGGAAAATTTACGACAACGCTAAGAGGCAAGGAAAAACAGCCGGACTGGTTTCTACCAAGTAAGTTTTTGGTTGTTTTTTTTTTCATTTTAAGGACTGAAAAATCTGTCCATCTTTGGCTTAATAGAGCGTCTTCTAACTGCCTGACCTTTGCCCTGCCCTATACGTTTTGACATTGCAGAGAAAGGGAAATCGAGAAGTTTCGTGTAGCGGTGAGCGTGCCGCCTGGAGCTCGGGTGTCTTTTCTTCTGACCTACGAGGAGTTGCTGCCTCGTCGACTTGGCCACTACGAGCTCAGTTTAGGTCTGAGACCGGGCCAACCTGTGCAGAACCTGACGTTAGACGTCAGCGTGCATGAGAGGACGGGCATCAGCTTCATCAGAGTTTTACCTCTGAAGACCAGCCGCCTGCTGTCAAACACATCCCAGGGTAAGTTAGCTGTAAACACAACTAGGAGCTCCATTTTTAAAAGACTCTGCTTCCAGTCCATCTTCTTTAAAGGAATAAAAAGCTCTAAACATTTCGGACATATCAAAAGAAAGAAAATTTTATTAATACCCTGGTTTAAAATAAATAAAACATGTAATATAATTTAATAGACTGAAAACTTGCAGATAACACATTAAAATGGTACATTTCATCTATATGTGCAAGCCTGGATCTTCCCATTCGGTTGTCTTAACCTTGTGACTTAAAAATACAGATAATACAAATGAGCTTTTTTTCTGAAAAACAAGGTTTTCTGTTACATCTATTCTAACTTCAGAGAGAGACTAAATACAAAAAATTCAAAATAATATGAAAAATTAAATTAATGGAGTACATATGTCTGTTATTTTTAACAATAAAGGTATTTTAGGGATTAACACGCCTTTTTATGAAAGATGATTGTTCCAATTAAATCCTTTAATCTTTTGCTTCATTGCTTTTGTACTTTTTCTGTAAGCTTGATTTCCTCTGCAAAGATAAACTTTCTCTCTGAGCCTAAACAATAAAATTAGCAGATTTCGTTGTTCACAAAAGACCCAATCATTATGTAAATCAAACACTGCTTTCCCACAGGTGACCCCACCTCCCCTCCCTCCACTCGGGTCGAGCAGAGTGATAGCTGTGCTAGGATTCACTACAGCCCAACTCTACAGCAGCAAAGCAGTGGGTCCTCCAAGAGCTTAAATGCAGACTTCATCATTCAGTATGACGTGGACCTCAAAGACCCTATGGGTGACGTTCAGGTCAGCGGGATCTTTCCACTCCTGGCTTCTGAGTGTCACCTGAATCTCACTGAATTGCTGACCTTTCCCCTCTGTTAGGTGTATGATGGCTACTTTGTGCACTACTTTGCACCAAGAGGGCTTCCAGTGGTTCCCAAGGACATTATATTTGTCATTGATGTCAGTGGCTCTATGATAGGCACCAAGATAAAGCAGGTAAAGAGGAGAGAACATTTGAAAGGATCTAAAATAGTTTGAACTTGCAAATGTTTCATAGTTTCTTTTGTCCAGATGAGTAGTTCAATAACACCATTGATTTCCTGTCAGTAGACCAAGCAGGCGATGACTACCATCCTGGGAGACCTTAGAGAAGGAGACCACTTTAACATCATCACCTTCTCAGACAAAGTTCACACCTGGAAGAAAGGCCGAACAGTGCGAGCAACTCGGCAAAACGTACGAGAGGCCAAGGAGTTTGTGAGGAGAATTATTGCAGAAGGATGTGAGTTGAAACCGGATCTTCTGCGGTGTATGTTCTTTTGCGTTATTAAAACTGATTGTTTGCGTTGTCCGTGCTGTCATATTAGGGACTAACATCAACGCGGCTCTGATGTCAGCTGCCCAGCTTGTTAACCCTTCATCCTCAGGATCATCCAGCCGCCTGGCTTCCCAGCGGGTCCCGCTGGTTATCTTTCTGACAGACGGGGAAGCAACCACAGGGGTAACGTCCGGTGATACAATCCTTAACAACGCCAAGAAGGCATTGGGCTCAGCTACTCTGTTTGGCATTGCCTTCGGCGATGATGCTGACTTCCTTCTTCTGAAACGCCTGGCTCTGGAAAACAGAGGTGTAGCCAGGATGGTGTATGAGGAAGCGGATGCGGCTTTGCAGCTGAAGGGTTTCTATGATGAAGTGGCCAGCCCTTTGCTATCCGATGTTCAGCTTTCCTACATGGATGACCAAGCGTTTGAAGTCACCCGCTCCCTGTTCCCGAACTACTTCCAAGGTTCAGAGTTAGTCGTGGCAGGGAGGGTCAAACCCGGAGTAAAAGACTTTAAGGTCTCAGTCTCAGCAACTGATTCAAAGCAAAACATAAACCTAGAAGATAATGTGCTTGTTTCCAATTCAAAGGAAAACAGAAGTTCTGTTTTTTTAAATTGTTCTGGAGAGTTGAAAGGAGCGTCTAGCTTTGTGCATCGTCTCTGGGCATATTTCACCATCAAAGAGCTGCTGCTGGCCAAACTCAATACAACTGACCCTGCAACCCAACGCTTACTGGCAGACAAAGCTGTTAACCTCTCCCTTAAATATAACTTCGTTACCCCAGTCACCTCTTTGGTTGTTGTCAAGCCAGATGCAGATGAAGCAGTTCAAGCTCTGACCACTGTGAAACCTGCAACTGCTGGCACTACCGCCACCACAGCAGCAACAGCAGTGGGCCCCACCAAAACATTTTCTGCTAGAGCTCTTAAAAAGCCCAGCCTCCCCAGCAACCACAGGGCTAAGGTATCCAAACCAGATCCACCTCAACCACCTTCATATAAGCAGAAAAGTAAAACAAAGTCTTTGCCTACAGTTTTGGGTAAAACTGCGGTTTCCTCAACCAAAAATACAAATATTAACCCAACTCCCAGTCCTTACAAACCCCCCCCAGCGCCCCTCTCTGTAAAAAAACTTGATGCATCCCAGAATAACTCTAAAACATCCATTCTGCCTTCTTTGTCTGTGAAGATACCCACCTCTCTTCTAAATGCTCTAAAAACCGCACAACCTCCTGCACCTGGAAAAACTTCCACTGCAATGCCCAATGCCGTCAAAATAACCACCATCTCAACAACACCAGTCATGCGGACATTTGATACCAGCACTTCACCTCACCTCAGTTCATCAAAAACTGGCACTGCACCCCCGACAAGACGAATCTCCCCCCAGGAGCCCAGCAGTAGGAAGACAGTGGTTCCTGCTGTTAGAGAGACAGGGCCATCCTCAGAGGTGGAGAACCAAACCAGATCAACCACAGATCTTCATAAATCTGAAACTACTCCAGTAATTCCACTCAGCTCTCCTACCCCAGCCTCTGCCCCAGTAGAGGGACATAACAGTTCAGATCTGGATGTTGACTCTGATCTGGGCATTGCCACTTTGGTTTTGGGTACCTTTGCTCCCATGCCTGGGGTTACCAATGAACCAGGACTGTGGGAGGCAACTGGATTTCTGGGTAAGTTGCACTGTCTCAGTAAAGAGTTTTGAGATGACATGTGTTGTAAAGGGGCACTATATAAATAAACTGAAATAAATTGAATTGAACATCTCCAGATAGCCTGTACCATCGCTAATACTAGCTGACATGATGAAGTTAGCACAAATTGCCCTATTGCAGCACATTCATTGAAACCTTCGCCCATTACTGATCCATGGTCTACGCTAGCTAGCTACCTCTACTTCCTGTTTGTTACGGCCAAGCACGAAGTGAGTGTATGACCAGGATGGATGGATGGGTGGATGGATGGATGGATGGATGGATGGATGGATGGATGGATGGGTGGATGGATGGATGGATGGATGGATGGATGGATGGATGGATGGATGGATGGATGGATGGATGGATGGATGGACGGATGGATGGATGGATGGGTGGACGGATTAAATGAATGATGGTCTTTCTTTCTCTCTCAGATGTCTCTACTTCCATTCAGAGAGAAGAAGGTAAACCTAAATTCCCTTCAAATCTTTTGTGTCGTTTAGAGGTTTTTACTTAAAGGCCTGATTATAAGAGAGAAAAACAGATAACAGAATAGAAATGAGACATTTACCTACAATCGCCTCTGATACTAATGTAGTTTCTGACACTACTTTGTAATATTCATTTTTTCTTCTATTTAGATATAAACCTTATAAAAGGTAAGTTTAACAGCCGAGTTTTCATTAAAGCAAAACATCATCACATGAGTAGCAAACATATCAGTTTCACATTTGATCCCTTCTTCCTTTTGTCAGATTATGATGCAACATATAATTATGACTACGACATCAGCTACGATACCTGTAAGTTTGCTTGTAATGTGGGGGGGGGAAATATTTGCAGTTAAAGAAACTTCACAGTTTAAAGCATTCTTACTTTTTTCTTAGGGGATGACAGCAGTGATTCATTTGGTGAGTGTTTTTTTAAATGGGAATCCTGTGGTATTTATAGTGGTGTGATCGCAGCACATGTTTGGTCCTGTCGTTGGTTTCAGTGCTTAAAAGTGAGGGAGACTGTCCTTCAGTTCAATGTGTTTTCCTTTTAGAACCTCAATCCAGGCTGAACACCGCCAGACTTTTCTCCTCATCAGGTCAGGACTTGTTTTGGTTTTTAAATCACAAACTGTCAGACTTCCTTGTCTGTATTGAACTTCTGCTTTGTTTGCTATAGTTGATGGAGATCCTCATTTTGTGGTCCAACTTCCAAAGTTGCACCAGAACCTGTGTTTCACTGTGGATGGAAGAGCCAATGATGTTCTCAGACTCTTGGAGGATCCAGAGCGAGGTTTAAAACATCAATTAATAAATAAAGCGATATTTCTTATTAGGACAAGACACATTTCAGATGCTTGTGTGAGATTGTACTCTAATTTGAGGTATGTTACGTCTTAAGGTATCATTGTGGACGGTCACCTGATGGGGGCTCCCCCAAAGCCCGGAGCAGAAGGCCGTTCACGAACGTACTTTGACCAGCTCACCATCTCGTTACCAGCAGGACGTTCTGCTGACATCATGATCACCTTGTCACTGGATGGTGTGGTTGTTGATGGCGAAGGAAGAGAGATCCTACCTGTCAATCAACAGGGATCTGTGACGAGGCAAGGTGTGACTGTGACCATGGATAACCATCAGAGCTGCTGGATCGAGCTGGTTAAAGGTGTGAGGTTCCTGGTTCTGTTCCATCACTACAAACACCCCAACTACCTGCAGATGGCTCACCTTGGCTTTTACGTCACAGACGGAAGGGGTCTTTCTGGGTTAACCCAAGGCCTGCTGGGTAAGCTACCTGATGGTTTTGTCTGAAAACGTTTTTCCCTAAAGAAAGTATTCACCCCCCCCACTAAATCTTCCAGTGAGTGGACAGAGAAAACCAACGAAATAACTCAAGTATGTATCTTTCAGAAATCTCTTGTCAAAGAGTGTACTGGCCAAGAAAGCAGCAGAAAACATACAAAAATCAAAAATACGACACCAACAAAACCAAAAAATAAATAAATGAACAACTAAAGGTGGCATATTTAAAAATTTGAGCAGTTGAGAATCAAGTGATCTATTTTAGTATCCAATGGCATTTGGTAAACTGACTTAAAGCCTGATCTTCAGAAGGTTTTGTACTTTTTTAAAAATATCTGTAGGTGCAGAGCAGATCTTCAAAGTAGAGATCAGTATGGAGTGAAGTTTTTCTCCATTGTCATTGCAAGCAATTTTGTAAATACAAATATGAAAAAAACACATTTTGTTAATTACTATTTGAAAAAAAGTTCATCCAGAAATGAAACTTTTAAAAACATTGTAACTTCTTAGAATTTGTGATTACATTTTTTTTCTACAAACATTATTTTTCTAAATATGTTTATATTTCTTCAAATTCTGTTTTATCAAATGCGGTTTTTTTCCA